>JAPYZI010004339.1:0-15848 GCA_030523105.1 Ophioninae sp. A BG-2022a
GCCGTACTCGTCGGCGTATGTTTCGGCGCGTCCCGCGATCGTTTTATCGATCAAATCGGGAACGGGGCGGAGGCGGTTGTCGGGGCTGGCCGTCCGTCCTCGAAGCGCACCTACCGGCAAAATTTCGGGCGTGAATGACTCGCGCGAGCCAGCGCGCGGACCAATCTCCGAATTTATTCGCGGTTCTCTGTAAAAATCGTACGGATAAAGCGCAAATAATAATAATTCGAAATGTGGAAGAACGGAAGAACGGGGGGAAGCGAGAGCGAGGAACGCTGGAACGAGATGGAGGAATTGAAATATTTGATCGGCGCGATCGACCGCTTGTAACGGGCGATTTCCTTTCGTCGATCGAGACGCGTATCGCTGCCCCGGATCGTTGAACGTCGTCCGGAGCGCGCGCGCGCGCGTCGCGGCGACGAAACGGCGCTTCGCGAACGACGTCGCGAACCGGCCCGAACCGCGTCCTCGATACACCCGTAATCTCGAGAGAAACCAGGGTTTAATCGGTCCGTACGAACGCGCCAACAGGAAGTGTCCGCACGTTCCGCCGCGCGCCTCTCGCTCGATCGTGTTACCACCGAGGATACGAGAGTCGGCTCGCGCGGGACCCTCGCAAAGACCGGCCTGTCCCGTTCCGCCGCCTTGCCGTCCGTGGATAGCTCCGGGGCCGTGTCGTCCGTGTCCGTTGCCGCCTCCTCGAGCCCCAGAGGCGAGACGCCCGGAACGTCCGATCCAGCCAGCCGAGTGTCGTCCTCCGCGTCATCCCTTGCCCCGTTATCCGGGTAATGTTCGGTGAAAAGTTATCGGGAACCGCGTCCCCGAACGATTAACGATTAACCAACGATAATTGCGGAGCGGCGCGAGTCACGCGCGAAACGAACGAACGATGATTCTTCAGGTCCGTACTGCGGATGAGGCCGCAACCTCGAGGAGAAATTATCCCGCGCCGTGCGACACCCGAGGCGCGAATAAACCACAAATAAACAACGAAACGAGTCCGGTATTTACGAATCTTGTATTCATTTTCGCGAGATCAAAGAGGAAAGCGCGGAGAGCGGGAGAGAGATTTTGAACGGCTGTGTACGTTTCGCGCATTCGAAAGGTCGGAATTACGGGGAAAAGGGTCGAGAGCGCGACGGTTGGGCGGGCGAGCCGGCCATCACCGGAGAAGCGGAGGGACGATCACGAAAAAATCGCTAGTCATTGGAAAACACGTAGGCCGATGAGCGGTGACGCGGCCACCGCGCGAGATTATTAGGTAAAATACAAGACGACACAAAATTCGAGGCGAATCGGAGCTAGCGGACCACCGGGGAAGGAACGGGAAAAAGCGGTCGGTGAGGGGTAGAGCGACGAAAAGCGAGGTAGGTCACTGGGAGAGGAGCGATAAAAAAAAGTCACGAAAATACATCACCGACTCCCGTTCGATCGGAGAAAAATTTGGAATCGGCGGCCTCTCTTGTCAATTACAAAAGCCGAGGAATCATTTTGAAAAAAATTATCTCGACCGATAATCGTAAAAAATGTTGCGCGACGATACAAGCGGGCGCAGCGGCAGCAGCAGCAGCAGCAGCAGCAGCGGGGGGACACATCCGAGAGAGCCGTTGAGCGCCCCGTTCCAAGGTGGGAAACACTCGTGTACCGCGTTGAGGCAAGACGAAAGACGGTACGGAAAAAGGGGGCGGCGAGGCGGGTGCCGAGAGAAGCGACGGAGAACGGACCGAGCGGCGAGGGAGACGCGACGAGATCGCTCGACAAAGAGAAAAATAAATGATCGGAAAGGGCTACGGGAAGCAGAGCCGGTAGAGAGAGACAGCGAACGAACCAGCAACATCGCGAAACAGTTTCGCTGCCGGGCGAGTCGCCGGAGCGGCGGGGGCGGGGCGGGGGGGGGGGGGGGGGAAAGGAAAGAAAGAACGGAACACGGGAGAGGTCGAGGGGGGGGTTGAGAGGAACGCGAGGGAAGAGAGGAAAAAGGGGGGTGGGGCGGCGGCGGGGCAAGTCTCGGGAAGCGACGACGCGCCGCCCTCCCCGCGGGGTTTCCTCGTGCGCGCTGACGCGCACGAAATCCGCGTGTATCAGGAAAGTTTGTCGCTTCTTCCGCTCGTTCGTTCGTCAGTCTTGTTCCTAGTAACGGAGAAAATAATCACGAAACCCCTTTTCCAACGATTCGTTGCCGTTGCTGTATTTTTTCCTTGGTTCTTTACAAAACGTGCAACATTTTCTCAACCGTTAGTCGAGTTTGCCAAAAAATAGGGTAGATCGCGGTTTCGAAACACAATTGAAACGGAGCTGACCGGAAAAGGAAAGTGGCGCCGCCGCCGCCGCCGCCACTTTCCTTTGCTCACTTTTAACGCGATCTCG
Organism: Ophioninae sp. A BG-2022a; assembly: GCA_030523105.1. Lineage (NCBI taxonomy): Eukaryota > Metazoa > Arthropoda > Insecta > Hymenoptera > Ichneumonidae > Ophioninae sp. A BG-2022a. Next base: position 2,368 of record JAPYZI010004339.1, read on the forward strand.
TTGCAGAGTAGCCAGCCGGCTGGCCAACGAGAGAAGAGACAACGCGCAAAGAGTTTCGTCGCGTGTTCGCCTCGTTCAAAGATTCGAACAAATATTTTCCTCGGTCGATTCCTCGTTGCTACTGGCGCGACAATAAAATTCATTTTGATAAAAATGGCCGTCATCGCGCGGCGAGTGACGAGTGTCGCGCGACGCGACTCGATCCGACCGTGGCTCTGTACGAAAACTATCCGTGTAAATCGGTCGAGAGACGTATATCGCGTCAATTTGCTGTTCGCGGCGGAACGATGTTACCAACAATAGTAGTAGTAATACTAACGATGATGACGACGTCGACGACGAGGACGACGAGGACGACGAGGACGACGAGGACGACGACGACGTCGATGACGACGACGCGAGAGCAACGACGAGGCAGGCGGGGGGGGGGGGGGGGGGCGGGGGGGGGGGGGGGGGGGGGGGGGGGGGCGCCTGGGGAGTTTGTCGAAGAGTCGCGGGAAAACAAACCTCGAAGGTTTTCGAAGGGTCGACGAAGCGATTTCTCATCCGAAGGGAGGCGAGAGAGACTCCGCTTTCCTCGAAGAGCGGCGGCATCGACGCGAGAGTCGATCGGGGATTCGTTCGGATACGGGGGGACTCGACGGATCGCGCCAACTCCGAACAAAGCCCTCCCCGAATTGGCGAGGCGTCGCGCGACGCTCGACACGCTCAACGACACGATTCACAGGACGAAAAGATTTTCGCAGCTGCGGGTTTTTCTTTTGAATCCGAGCAAGTGTTTCAATATTCGACGGCGATGCTTCCTCCTTCGTCGTCCGGTCGCTTGGTCCCGGTCTCTCCGGGGGTTCAACTTTATTTGGGCGAGTATCCCGACGAGCAGCTCGTCCACGTGATGCGCCAGACCCGACGAGGTCTCGATGAACTTGCATCCGCAACTGTTGGCCAGTCGTCGGCCGACTGTATCGTCGTCGTCGTCGTCGTCGCCGTCGTCGTCGTCGTCGCCGTCGCCGTCGTACGCGCGCCGGAGGAAACACGAGTCAATGAGTATCGGATAATTCGCGCCGCGTCTGACCGGTCGAACCGGGCAGCGCGCGGTTGCGGGAGGGGCAGGGAGGGGAATCCCGTCCGCCGCGCGACCCGACCCGGCTCGCCGAGCGGATTTACGAGCTTCGGGAGGGCTTCGCGCGGCGGCGACGGGTGTCGGCGCGGCAGGGGGGCGGATCCGAGCGGAGGGTACTTTGAACTTGCCTATTGTCGGAACTTGACGCTTTCTCTCCAAATCGATCTTATTCGCGACGAGTATGACGCCTCGAGTCGCCGCGTTATCGCTCTTCCAGAGGTAGAGGAGGGTCTCCTCGGCCATTTTCAAGCTACGCCGGTCGACGACCGAGTACACGACGACGTAAACGTCCGGGTGATACGTCGAGCAGAAGCTCTCGACCTTTCGTTCGTCGCGTGATCCGGGTGAGTCGCCGCCGCCGCCGCCGCCGCCGTCGCAAACACCAGCGTCGCGCAGCATCCGCGAAAAAAAAATGTAACACAGGCGCCAGTGTTAACTATTCGGCGAATAAAAAATTACGTCTCGCCGGCCTCGCGTTCGTTTCGAAAGAGCAACAACGCTGCTTCGTCGACTCACCGACATTTCCGAGCTCGGATGGTCGATTATCTCCAGTTCGGTCTCCTGGCCGTCGACCATTATCGAGACGCTCTTCCGACCGTACTCCTCGTCTGTCGACAAACATCTCGGAGCGTACGGTTGTCCGCGGAGACGAGTCTACCGAGTCGTTCGAGCATCGGCGCTGACGCGCTCCACGCGCGCGCGCGCGCGCGTGGAACGCGCCGGCGAGGGCGTACGGGGTCTCGGAGCCGACTCGAAATCAATGAGAAGAGAGGAGCCGTTCGAAGCGGCCGCGCGGTACGAGTCGGCTCGCGATCGGCCTTGGCTCCGTCGCGCAGGGGAGAAACAAAGGGGTCGCGACTCCGGCGAGAGCGAGAGGGAGAGACTCACCGAGCGAAGCGTCGTAAGCGCGCATGTACTCGCTCGTGGTGAATTGCGCGGTCAGCGCGGTTTTTCCGACTCCCGACGCGCCGAGCATGCCAACCTTGTAAGCGGCGACTCTTTCGGCAGCGGTGCTCTCGGTGGCCTCCTCCTCCTCCTCCTCTCCGGCGATGCACGAGTGCCGCGACGCCGAACTGTCGACAGGCGAACCGAGGCGAACGTCGAAAACGAAGGATCGAGGATAGACGTCGCAACGCTGGGTCGAGGGGAAGGGGGATACCCGCGGGGGGACCGCGAGAAACTCGAACGGTGCGCCGCTCTCCGCGGTCCTTCTCGAACGACGCAGCGACGACCCTCGCGACGTTCGGTGAATCCGATCGGACGCTCGCAGGGTCGATCCTTCCCCGTTTTCGTCGCTGCCGCTCGCGCGCGGACGATCGATCGTCCGTTCGTTCGATCGTCCGTTCGATCGCTCGTCCGGTCGAGATTAAACGCGACGGATCGAGTTCGTCGGTGGAGGAAAGCCGCGTACGCGGGACAACGAGGTTTCGCCGAGAGAACGCGAGAGTGGCGGGTCGAGCAGCTTCGAGCTAGAAATTGAATCGTCTCCGATCGGCGGTGTCCGCGGACGCGCTCTCTCGCCCCGCCCTCGCGATACCTCCGAACGTAACTTTGCCGTATCCGACGGACCCTTCGGAACGTTTCGTTCGCGACGAGAGAGCGCGCGCGCGCGCGCGCACAGTGTCCTTCGAGGGCCGGACGGTCCGTGCGAGAGAAGGCGTTGGAACGGCCCGTGGTACGAGCTCGTCAAAAATGGCGCGCACTCGCGCGCACGGATCGATCGTCGGCGGGCCCGAAACGGGGACGGCGGATTTACGCCTGAAAATGAAAACGGGAACGCTCCGAGGCGAGCGATCGCGCCTCGGAACGCTCCGTCGTGAACGGTGAAGAGAGAAAACGTACAGGAGCGCGTAACGCGGAGCGCGAATCGGACGGATCGATCGATCGATGCGGGGAAAGGGGCCGTCGCGGGGCGGAAGGGTCGCCGCGAGCACTCGCGGGCTCGAGGGGTCAAGAGCGGCGGAGAGGGAGCCGGGGACGGGAAAAGTAGGTTTTCGGGATAAACCGACGAGGAAGAGGAGCGAACGAGAAGCAGCGCTCGCGTCCCGCGTCAGCGAAGAGGAGGACCGAGCGAGGGAGGCTGAAAGTTTCGAATAATCGGCATCGACGATCGATCGTCCTTGATCCTCTCTCTCTCTCTCTTGACTCGTTCGATCTCGCGAGACACGGCAAAGGCTCCGATCGAAGAGAGAAGGACCGCGCGCGAACGGACACCGCGGAGTTTCGAACCGACTCCGCTCGCGTATCCAACCGTGAACGCACGGAGAGGAAGGAAAAATAAAGAAGAAAAAGAAGGAGCGAGAGGAAGCAGAGGGGAGAGACGGGAGCTCCGACCTGAAGAGCCCGGCGTCCCCGGTGCCGCTGCTGCGACTCGTCCCGGAAGAAGACGTCACGCTGTTCACGCTCCGACTTCGTCGACTCCTGAGCGAATCCCCGAGGTTGAAGACTCCGTTGGCCGTTATCGAGAACGAGCGCAGCCTGTAGTACTCGAGGCTCCCGTCCTCGGGCGGCGGTCCCGTTCCGTCCTCGTCCTCGTCGGGCGCTCCGACCAAAGTTCCGGGCCCGGCGCTCCGTTTCGTCTCGGCGAGCATCGGCTGAGGGACGAGACGGACGCGCGCGTCAAACGAGCATCGCCGCCGCCGCCGCCGCCGCCGACGCCGACGCGTTTCGCGGATCGGGTCGAACGCGCCCCCTTCCCCCCGCCCCACAAGGGAGCGAAAAACGGGCGACTGGCGCGGGCGATGGTCGAAACGGTGCTAATTTCACACGGGGAACGCCGTCTCTCGATCGCGTTTCCAGGCCCGCGTCGTTGGTTTCTCGGTTCGTTCGCGGGTCTCGCCGCCCCTGTTTCGGTTCGTTTCGTTTTCGAAGAAACCCGACGAGGAGGAGCCGCGAGGATATTGTCGGGGGCGATAACTCGGATCGCGGAAGACGAGGGGACGACGCGCGCGATTCTCATGGCGGTCCCGAGTTTCGAGGATATCGGAAAGAACGCGCGGGAGATATTCAGAAGCGGTTATCACTACGGCCGAGGTCTCTTCGATGTATCGATAACCAACGAATCGGAGAAGAATCTGCGGCTGAGCAGTCGCTACAGCCTCGACTGCGACTCCTCGAAGGTCGCGCGCCGCGCCTTTGTCGCGTCTCCTCCCTCGCCCGATCGAGTTTATTAGAACTTTTCGCTCCCGTCCCTTCCCCCCGCCCCGGTTCGAATCCGCCGATCGCGATCCCTCCTCCCCGCCTCGCGCGCCCCCGCCTCTCGAGAGACGAACTCTTTCGAATTCTCGGGCGTCGAGCCGCGCTCCCCGCCTCGAAATTATTCGAGAGTCCCCTCGACGATTCGGGGGCAGGGGGGGGGAGGGGGGACCTTCGAAGATCGGACCGGAAGCTCTCGAACGCGCCCCCAGGCCGACGGGAGCGCCGAGGCGAAACTGAATCTCGGGGAAATTGGAACGTTGAGGGAGAAATGGAGGAGCGACGGAACGATACTGGTGGAGTACGAGACCGGGGAGAAGCGACTCGCGGAGGGTCTCTCGCTGTCGACGGGTGTCACGCGCGATCCCGCGACCAGGACGACCGGCCTCTCCCTCGCCGCCGAGTACACCGCTGACTCGGCGCGCTTGGCCTGCTCCGTCTGTACGGGTCACCTCCCTCTCTCTCTCTCTCTCTCTCTCGATCGATCGATGTCGCGGGCTCGGCGGCGGGTACTTACTCGGCCGAACGCCGTTTTTCGCTTTCCGTTCTCGCGGAATCGGAAACCCGTTCGCGACGACGGGCGCAACGGGGGAAAAAAAAAAAAAAACCAGCGAACGCTCTCGACGCGAACGTTCGATTGACCGGAAGCGCCGTAATCGGGACGAAGGACGCGCATCTCGGATATCGGGCGGGCTACGACACCGCGACGGGATCGATGACGCTCAACGATCTGGCGCTCGCGTACGCTCATCGAAACATCGGCGGCGTTGATCTGCGGGCGACTCGCTTCCCTCGCGAGGCCGGGGTCTCTCTCTTCTACAGAGGTTCGTTCTCGCGGGTTTCCGTCGCGTCGCCCCTTTTCGCGAAACGACCGAACGAGCGACGTTTCAGTTACCGATTATTGGGACACCGCGATCAACGGGATATACGCGAGTCGCGGGGATCGCCGGCGCTGGACGATCGGGCTGGCCACGAGAATCAGGATCGACGAAGCTACCACTCTCCGGTTCAAGCTGAACAAGGATCGTCAATTGGGGGCGAGTCTGCGACAAAGGATTCACGATTCGGTAACGCTGACCCTCTCGTTGAACTTCGACCTGAACGACCCGTCGAGGGGCGATCACAGGGTGGGTCTCGGCGTCGACGTCAACGACTCGTGACGGGAGAGACCTCAACGGGAAAGGGGCCGAGGACCGACGGACCGACCGAGCGAGCGAAATCCCCGCGGCGGCGATCGCTGCCCGTCCGTCCCCCCGTCCGTCCCGGGGAGAACCCCCCTCGCGTCGAGCCTCGTTCCAGCTTTGTTTTCCTCTCTTCTCATTTCCGTCTTTTCTCGTTTCATTTTTCAAAGCGCAGTTTCGAAAAATAAACGGTCTTCGTTCGCCGACGCGCAACGTCCGTTTTACCGTCGCTTTTGCGTCGGGATACCGCGGAAACGACCCGATCCGGAATCGAGTCGCGGAGCGTCGGCGACGATGAGCGCGATCGTCGCAAACCCCCCCCCCATCGACGTTGTTCGTTTCCGCGCGGACACGGGAGACTCACTCGGTGTCTCGGTACGGCTGGCGCGCTACTCGTTCTTCCCCTGTATCGTTGTTTGACGACGCGCGAGCCTCGGAGACCGGGAGGCGCGAGCTGCGCCGGTGCCGCCGAACCGGTGGGACTCTGGCCGCCGCCGGCGCCGCACGGGCTCGTTCGCGTCGTCTCGTTCCGAGGCGACGGCGACAAGTGACCCCAAGGACCCGCCTCGGTCCGCAAAAACCTGCAAATTCGAGCAAAGCCGGTTCACGAGTCGAGGGGAAAAGAAGAAAGGACGTTTTCCCGACTCGGCGCACCGAGCAACGGATGCTCGGCTCGCGCGGTTCGAGCGCGGCGCGAGGAACGAGGGAAAATGTACCTGTGCAAATCGGGCACGGGCCTCGTCACGGCTATACCGGAGCTCCTTCTTCTCGAGGGTTTCGGGGACGTTGGTCCTTCGAGTGGATTCAGAGTCCGTCGATGCCCGAGGGCGATCGAGGGGGTCGCCGCCGCCGCCGCCGCCGCCACCGCCGAAACACCGTACGAGGCGCGACTCGATCGCACCTCCGTCGCGCTGCTCCGCCTCTGAAAAGTTCTCTCCTCGGGCCATCCTCGATTTTTGGGACGATTGTTGAGCGAGGACGAGGACTCGCGCCTTCTGAAATCGTCGGGAAAAGACGAAACTCCGTGACGCGAGGTTCGCGCGTCGACTCGAGAGAGAGAAACGAACGAGCGAGAACCTCGGAATCGACTTGTCCTCCAGCACGCTCGGTGGATCGTCCGCGTCCTCGATAAGCGCGGTAAAAAAGTCTCGAAACTTGTCGGGAAAGTTGCTCGACGGGCACGCGCCGACCGAAGCTTCGGGGGCGTCCGTCCGGGAACGACGATTCCGGAGTTCCATCGTCGCGGTCGTCGGCGGCGGCGGTGGGAGCGACGACGGCCGGGGCAGGCCCGCGCTAACGGGAAACGACGCCGTCTCCGAACTCGGCCGACTCGTAGGATGCACCGTCGCGGCGGCCGAGGCCGAGTATCTCGGATTCGCGTCAACGGTGGCTCGGTCGGACGCGTCTCGATTATCCCGCGTTCTCGTCGAAGCTTCGCGCGCCCCGCCGGCGTTCCGAGAGGTTCGCGACGCGCGAGGCGCGGAGACTCGGAAAAGCCGCGAGATCGGACGGCGGGTACTCCTCGGCCGAGAGTCCGGGAACGAGGGACCGGTCGAGCGAGACGCGCGCGCGCTTACCCGTGGAAAACAAAAAAGAAAGGAAAAAAGAAGAAACGCGAGAGTCGGCGCGGCGCGTTTGATCGCGGCGACTCTCGCCGAGAGGGATCGTTCGAGAGTCCCGAGTGCGGGTCGACGTCTCGCGGGAGCAGGCCGGGACGACGAAGGGTCGGCGACGCGGCCGGGTGCGCGCGGCCACGCGTTACCGCTGCTGCCCCCGGAGCCCCCCGATCAAAACTGTCCCGTTGCGTTTTGCTTACGGCGCGTTGGACGCGGAGCGGGCTCGGCGGCGGCGGCGGCGGCGAGTCGACTCGGTTCGCTCGCTCCCTCTCGCTTTTCGCCGGGCGCATCGTCGCTCGCCGCGGTGTCGTACACCCCCGACGGCCGTCGGTGGGCCGCGCAAGCGTTCCTCGACGCAACGGTGCCTCCTCCGTCGCGGGGCTCTCGTCCCGTGACTCCGGCCGCTGCCGCGATCTCTTCCCTCTCGATTCGGATTCGAGAAGCGCGGGAGCGTCCGCGGTCCTCTCCCGCTCGGCGCGAGTGGATCGCGCCTCGAGTCGCGCGCCCGTTCCATCGAAACTGCCCGAGCGAGCGAGCGAGAGAGAGAGAGAGAGCGAGCGAGCGAGCGAGCGAGAGAGAGAGAGGTCGGTGGGTGGCCGAGCGGCGTCGCGGCGCGAGCTCCGCGCCGATCCACCGATCCACCGGTCCGTCGAGCGACGCGCGGTGCTCCGAGGAGGGCTCGCGCCGCGAGCTGGAATTCGCGACCCCCGTACAGGCGTCGATCACGCGCGAGATCGACTCGCGGAGGACCGCCGTTCCGACGGGAGGGTCTCGCGCGAACGAGCGACGGAGAGAGCGAGACGAAAAGAGGGGGGAGAGGAGGAGGATAGCCCTCGGATCGATCCAAAAAACTTGCCGTTTCGAGGAAAGGCCCCCCGCGCGTCGCTCGTTCTTCCCGTTTTTCGCAAAGACGCGTGCACGCGTGGGCACGACCGCCCTCCCGTCCGTCCGTAACTCCGGTCGAAGGAGCCCCCGCGCCGAAAAAAAATTCAGAGGCGTACGCGATTCAACGAGAGTCCCGCGTCGGAGCTGGACTCGTCGGTTCGTTCGATCGATCGGTCTCCGCCGAGCCCTCTCCCCCGCCCGCTCGTCGATCGCGCATCGACGCTCGTCGCGAGGATCGACGCCGCCTGAATTCCGGGCTGGCGCTCGGGAGCCCGCGCGCGTCCAAAAATAACTCGAGCGATTCGGCCGAATCGTTGTCTCCGGCGGGCGCGCTTCGCTTCGTTCGTCGAAACGCGTCGGAGGACCGTCGACTCCGCGTCCTCGTTACCGCGGGAGATTATCGGAAACGAGGACGTCGCGCCTCTCGTCGGCGACGGCCCCTTTCGTTTCCCGATTAACCGTTTCGACCGCCCCGCGCCCCTCTCGTTCGTCTCGATCCCCCTCCGCGCTTCTCCGCCGCCGACGACGACGGCGACGACGACGACGACGACGACGACGAGCCGATACGATTCGACCGCGATCGATGAGCCAACGGAGGTCTCGACCGCACCGCCGAAACGCGATTGCGTTCTCGTCCCGCGTGCGGTGGTGTTCGGCGCGTCGAGGACGCGAGGCCGGAGCCGTCGAGAACGCGCGAAGCGTTCCGTCCCGGGATTGCGGAATTCTCTCGTGGCGGCGTCTCGGACGTTGCCTCCCCGTTTCGTTCCTCTCCGTCGTACTCGCGCGCTGGCTCTCTCTCCCTTTTTTTTTGCGACCGAGGTGCGACCGATCGCGGGCTAATCCCCCCCCGCCTCTCTTTTCCGCCGGGACGAGTCGGTAGAGGTGTTTTTACGAATTCGCGGAGAGGTACGGTCCGGATCGGGGAGACGGATACGGGGGAAACGATCGACGGGGATCCGAGCGAATCGGCCCTTCCCCCTCCTCTCTTCTCGAAATCATCCTCGCGTTTGTACTAATTTTTATTCGACAAATAAGAATTATCCGTTGTTACAAATAATTGTAAACTGTATATCCTTATGGTACACGTAACGGTTTTTCGTATCGCTCGGCGAGTACGCGCGCGCGCGCGTCTCCGCGTCCCGCGCCGTGTGTACGCGCCGTGTCGCGTTCCTCGGCTTCCCCTCTTATCCGTTCTTCTCGCGATCGTCGCGACGATCGTCGCGACGCCAGCGACCGCGCCGACGACGACGACTCCTCGCGGATGCCGTTCCCACTGTTCTCGCTACCGTTATCCTTGTCTTCGTCGTCGTCGTCGTCGTCGCCGCCGTAGCAACGATCGCGACGAGGGTTCGTCGGTGCGGCTTTTTTTATCGCTACGACTCACGAGCGCGATTCAACAATGGTACGTTTGATTCTACCGCGGAACGAACGTCGCCCGACCGAATTCGTTTTCTCTGGTCGTTCGGTCGGTTCGATTCGTCGTTAGTCGCGTTTTCCGTTGTTCCGCTGGCTCGGTGGCGCGCGCGTTGGACTCGAAGGCGGCGGAGAAGAGGAGAGAAGGAGCGCGTCGAGGAAAGACGCGCCAGCAGCGACAACGGCAACGAGAACCGAAACGAGGAAAGGGAAACGGAAAACGTCGAAAATGCCCTTTGCTCGAGTAATCCCGAGAACGGAAGGGGGAGGCCGAGGAGCGGACGAGGAGAGGCTCGCGGGCGCGATTCGAGGCTCCTTCGGGGACGGTGAGAACGCGCGGAACGAGAAAAACGCCGGCGACTGGAAACGCGACTCGTTTCGTTTCGTCTCGGTCGACGGTCGCGCGCGATCCCGTTTGCTCGGAGGTGACGAGAAACGCCGGCCGCGGGAAGAGCGCGTTTGGAAATTTAAGCGAACGGAGGAAACGATTCCGTCGGGTTTCGCGCAACCTCGCGCTTTTCGCGAGAATATCGGACAAGGGAGCTACGGGCGAATAACAAAAGTACAAAAACAAGACGGGGATTAGCTTCGGATTCGCTCTTCCTCGCGGCGATGCGCGCGGCTCTCCTCCGCCGTTCTTCCTCCCCCGCCGCCCTCGATCTTCCCTCTTTCTTCGAGTATTCTTTCTCGCTCGCTCTCTCTCTCTCTCTCTGTCTCTCTTCGTCGCGTTCACCCACTAATCTTGATCGGGTTAACGTTACCGTTATTATTATTATCATTATCGTTATCAATTATTATTATTATTAGGAGCGAACGCTCGAGCGTTTCACCGCGAGTGGGGGAGGAGGAGGGTTCGGTGGATAACAATAACAAAGTTACGAAGGGACGAGACGATTCGGTTCGTCTTCTCGTTTCGTTCTCGCGCACAGCTCCGTCTCGGAGCGGGCGTGAAAAATGGTTTCGAAGCGCGGTCCAACTCCGGGGAAAATCGTTTCCCTCGAACTCTGCTTTTTCGCTCCGTTGGGTCGTCGGCCCTCTCGGTTCGCTCTGATTTTCCTCGCGATACGCGCGCAAAAAAAAAAAAAAACCAACATGATCCGCACGATTCTCGTGCAACGAGTCGCGACGCGAACAGGCGAAACGTAAACTCGGACCACCGGACGCGATCGCGGTTCTCGCGCCTCCTCTCTTCCTCCTTTCCTGGTCGAGGGACGAGGGAAAACCGCCGAAAATTTGAAAAGACGAAAGAATCGTGGGCCGAAACTGGCGAACGCTCGTTCGCCGTGTATCGAAACCATTCGTCACCGTTGGTCGCGTCCGCGCGATTGAGGCGCGGAAACGAGAAACGAAACAAAAAATTGTAGCAAAAAAAGGTCGACGACGGTAAACGCGTTACGGCTATTTTGGGAATCGCGAGTACGCTGTCTCTTCGAGGTACGTTTCAGCCCTGATGTTCCTCTCTCTCTCTCTCTCGGAAACGCCACGGCTCGAGGGTTCCCCGAAGAAACGCGCGACCGCCCCGATTCGGGGCCGAGCGATCGCGAGTATCGTTCTCCCGTCTTTCCGAGAGTGGACGGGTACGACGAGAGACGACGGTTGTCGGTTCGATCGTTCGGTCGGTCGCGCGTTCACCCCCGAATCTCCCTCCGTCGTCTCTTCGCGAAACGTTCGACAGAATTAAGATTAATGATTACGAGTACAGAAAATGAAAGAAAAAAAAAATATATATATATATATGTATAGAAAACCGTTACTGCGCATCTTTGGCTCCCCCGGCTTCGTTCGCGCGTGCGTGTTCGGGCGTGTGTGTGTGTGTGTGTTGGGGCGCGCGTGTGTGTGTGTGTGTCCGCGCGAGCGCGCGAGCGTGGCGCGCGCGCTCGCGGCCGCGTGTTTCCGCGTGGATGGTTGGGCGCGCGCGAGCGCTCGTCGTCGTGTTCCCGTTCGTCGCTGATTCTTTCCGTCTTGATGGTAGGATCGACTAATAATGATCCGCGTTGTCTTGAACGCTGAAACAGAAAATATCCATCGGTCAGGCGAGGTGGCGGCGGCGGCGGCGGCGGCGGCGGCGTCCGCCGGGGTGTCGTTCGCTGCGCGGAAAGAACGATCGGTGAGGAACGGAACGATAGATTTTAATTCTCGAGACGACCGATCGAGGATCGAGGGGTATCGCCGGTTCGACGGAGCTTCTCGCGGAGCGGATCGACGGCGGATCGATTATCGGATCGCGCCCAACGGTGGTACCGTCGCGTCGATACGAAACGTTGAACGATAGCGCGCGTTCGCGACGGATAATTATTCCCGGGTAACGGACGCGTTCGGAGCGGAAGCGGAACGCGTCGGCATCGGCGGCGGCATCGGCGGCGGCATCGGCGGCGGCATCGGCGGCGGCATCGGCGGCGGCATCGGCGGCGGCATCGGCGGCGGCATCGACGGCGGCATCGACGGCGACACGGAGCGTGGTCCGATGACGCGTTACTTCCAAAAAACCGGATAGACGACGGCTCGCGCGCGACGAAAGTAAGCACCTTTGTAGGATGATTAGTGATTCCTTGTTACATATTCAGTAGAACAACAAAATCACTAGTCTTCCATACAACGGGACTCGAAGGCTATTGCGGCGCTTTTTTCTCTCCCTCTCTCTCTCTCTCTCCACGGACGCAGGAGCGAGAGATCGCGTCGGGCGATGACGATCGCTCTCGCGTCTCATCTTGGGTTTTCGTCTCTCGACGCGTTCTCCCGTTCGTGTTCTCGCTCCCACGGCGACTGTCCTCCACCCTCGCGATCGGCGGCGGCGGCAGCGGCGGCGGCGGCGACGGCGGCGTCGGTGCACGCGTCGTTTAGGCTCGAGGATCGTTAATTACAATGATACTGGTTATCGATAACGACCGTTTCGACGATTCGTTCTCTCCCGACGCAGCGGTAGGGCGACGAGTCCAACAACAGCGGCAGCAACGACGACGACGACGACGACGACGCCGACGACGACAGCGGCAACAACAACAATAATAATAATGATACCGATACGAGAAGGAAGCGTCGCGACGGGAACGAAGAAACGGAGCAGGTTTGTATCGAGAAGGACATCGAAGCGGCGCGTACGATCGTCCTCGGTCGGTACGATTCGCGACGAGTAAAATCAGTCGCGGGAAATTTGGCGATCGAGTCGCCGGTAGGTTCGACGGCGGCGGTACCGCTCTCTCCACCCGTATCCGAAGGGTGACCAGGAGCGACGATTGCGGAAGGAGCGAGTCGAGCGACGATCGGCGAACGTTGCTCGACGAGGAGGAGGAGGAGGAGGAGGAGGAGGAGGAGGAGGAGGGGGCTCGGCACCTCGGAGAATAGTTACCTCTGTTGCAGCAGGTACTGGGCCATTTGTATTTGATTCGGTACACCGGTGATGGTGATAATGCGGTCGTTGCTACCGGGCAGCGCCTCGTCTATTGTTATTCCGGCACCGCTGTCCGATCGGATCTTTCGAATTCTCGCGCCGCCCTTGCCGATGATCGCTCCGGCGTACTGAGGTACCGCGGGACCGACATGGAACGAGACGCGTGTTACGGGGAGAGTGCTCGGGCCGACCCCGAACGAGTCGCGGGAACGATATTTCATCGAGTCTCGTACGAACCTCCTTGGGAATGGTGACTTGAGTGCTGGTCTTGTTTCCGCCTCCCGCGTTACCCTGGTTGCCCTGGTTGTTTCCACCGAGGGGTGGTCCGCCCATCGCGGAGTTTCCACCGCCGAGGCCGTTCGGCGCGTTTCCCTGCATTCCCCAGCCGTTGTCCGCTGCGAAAGTACGATCGAGGTAGAGAGGAGCGAACCACCACGAAAACAAAGGAGAACGAGGACCTACCGTTGTAATTTCCAGCACCGTACGGGGGCGGGCCGCCTCGATTACCGGCGTAACCGCCACCCCCGCCGCGGCCGCCGTCGAAACTTCCGCCGCCGCCGCCGCCGCCGCCGCCGCCTCCGCCACCGCCACCGCCGTTCCCGCCGCGCGCGTTTCCACCGCCGTATCCGCGATCGGGAGGTCCGGACATGCCGCCACCGCCGCCGCCGCCGCCGCCTCCGCCG
>JAPYZI010004340.1:0-15402 GCA_030523105.1 Ophioninae sp. A BG-2022a
TAATCAACAAAATTCAGAATCCAATGAAATTTCAAATTCAAAAGGATTCGAAATTCTGGATTTATCAAAATTTCAGATTCAACAAAATTCAATATTGAACGAAATATAAAAATCAAGGAAATTTAATATTCAACAAAATTCCGAATTCAACGCAATTCACAATTTACAGCTCTCAAATTTCAACGGTATTCAAAATTCAACCGAAATAAACATGCAAGATCCGGAATAATTTAAAATTCAATGAAATTAACGATTCAAAAGAATTCAAAATTCAACGAAACTCATAATTCAACAAAATTCAAAGTTCAACTCGATTTGCATTTGTAAATTTATGATTCCCCTGTATTGGAGTACTTTTTTTCGACGTTCCATGCAATAATACGTTAACCAGATTGATCGGTATTACTATCAGGGTTTTCCACCAGAAATTGTCCCTCCACGTATCGCAACATGGTAATCGTTTTCCACGTAATGCAGAGGGATAGAGAAAGAGAGAGAGAGGAACAGAAGATCGATTGATTGATGGACCCGACAAGAGGATAATTACCCGCGTGCATTCGATCTTATTCGAGCTTAAATCGTTTATCGATTTTCTATGATTTTCGTCATTGATTGATTCAGCGGAAAACCCCATCGTGCAGAATCCTGGTAAACTTCAGCCTTTTACGGATAACAACTTGTTGAATTTCCTCGCGCTTCCATTTCAATGTGAAACACACACACTCTCTCTCTCTTGCTCCATTCCCCAGCTCGTAACACACGAACCGAGTCAGTTCTGGCAGTATTTCGGTGGTGCCAACACTTGTTGCGCTCGCACTAATCTTTTTAACCTCGAATTTCGTCGCACCGCAAACCTCGAACTTTTTCCAACGAGAAACGCGAGTGACGCGTTTGAAAAAAAAAAAAAAGACAATCACGCGAAATTCGTCACAAATCTCTTCGTGGTTCCACGATTGCTCGGGTAGACTTCACCAAAGAAGTACTGTAAATTTTGTTTTCCGGGATTTTAATACTTTAAATAGTTTTTTTTCTCAAATTTGTCATCGTTTTAAGACGTTTTTCAATTTTAAGTATTTTAATTATTTTTTTACTCAAATTTTAAATCATCCTGTGACGTTTTTTTTAATACATTATTTTTATTGCTTTTTTCTCAAATTTTAAATTATCCTATAACCTCTTTCGAATTCAATGTTTCAAATAATTTTTTCTTTAATTTGTCTTCCCTATAACATTTTTGAATTTTTTGCATTCGCTAAAACACATTTCAAAATATTTCTCTATTTTTCCCAACAAAATTTCCCATTTTTCATTATTATTAACCCATACTCATCCTTATCTCAAATTTACCCGTACACCCTACACTCTAATTTTCCAAAAACGTTCCTACTCCGAACCCTTGTCACAGAAAAAAAAAAAAAAAAAAACAAAAAAAAAAAAACGACAAAAAAAAACAAACCAAACGACAAATGCGTTCATCTTTTTAAAATCTTTTTTTATCCAAACGAATCGGGATAAACAAAATCATATTGCATTCGATGTATTAAAATTTCAAAAAAAAAAGAGATTAAAAAAGAAAAGTCGGATAAATCGAGAGAGAAATTGCATTTTGAATCTCGGCATCGACGGAATAACGAGGTGGGTAAATATTTTGGAAATGGCCACTTGTTGCGCCGGGAAAGCGTGAATCGCATAGTGACTCAGGATTGCAATATATATATATATATATATACTTATATATATAAGTGTACATAACTATATATAACCATATATACGTGTCTGTGTATGCATATCCATGTATACATGGCTTTATATATTTTCGTCCGCGTATTTATATACGTTATATATTTGGAGTACATATTGAGTACGTGGATCATGTACAGACGAGCTTGGGTCGCGTATATAAATATATATGTTAGCGTAGGTACGCTCTACACGCGTTGGATGCAGTTGGGGGTGAATAGCTGTTGAATATACGTATACAGAGACAGGCGCATAGTTGAATACACGAGGCAGTGTGAAAGAGCTTGGCTCCGGGCCAGTCGCCAAATTTTGGCTGTTCTCTCGCATCGCTGGCCTCCCCTTTGCCCTGTATGGAGCTCCATTCTTGCCATCAGGCTTCCGCGTATATACGTATATATATATATATATATTTATATGTATATAGAGCATAGATATCGTGCTTGGAAAATTTCGACCGAGATTGACGCTAAATTGCAGCGTGAATAGAGAGCTCAAGCGAAAACGGCCCGCTCTCCATCCAGCCTTTTAATCTTTTTCGTTGAATAAACAAAAAAAAAAAGGACAAACAAAAAAACAATGAAAAAACGAAAAATTCGGGTATAGAGATTAACCATTCGTGAAAATTGGGAGGGAACAATGCGTGACTCTTTCAGGGCTTTGTATTGTTTTCTTTTTTATTATTTTCGGTTTCATTTTCGTTTATTAATTTTTTCTTTTTTTCGTACTTTTTTTGTTTAGGTTCTTCTTTACCGTGACGAGAATCTTTAGCGCTGGATGCGGCGAGTAGAAATATTGCTCGATTTGTTTTCTCTTTGTTTTTTTTTTTCTTTTGTTACATTTTTTATTTATTTTTTATTCTGTTTTTCTTTCCTTTTTCCTTTTTTCTTGGCTATTTTCTTTTTTTCTTCGTTTCGTTTCGCGAGTTTACCGAAAGAAGAGAAGAAAATGTTGACTCCGGTATGTAACTACTTGTTGCACATCGCACGTGGAATTTTCGAGACCGTTAAACGTCATCGGAGAATTTATATAGTCAAACGTAAGTCGTGGCGTTCGAAGCTTCCTTCGGTAACGAAAAATCCTTGTTTCGAAAGATACGAAAATGAAAAAGAAGAAGAAAAAAAAACATATGTACGATTGAAGATAATAGGGGTTGGGAATGAGAGTCGCGAAGTTTTGCTGGAAAGTCGAGATTGACGAGTCTCCGAGTTTTCGTCTAAAACTCGTGAGGCGCGATTATTCGGTTTTATCGCGTGAAAAAGAAAAGAAAGAAAAAATGAAAAACGAAGAAGAAAAGAAAAAAAAAACAACTGTTTATCATCGCCTCTATCTTATCACTGCCGCGAACCGTAAATACGTGCAACAAAGTGTTGCGTCAACCACGTTCGAATCCAAGGTAACGTGAACAAATATTGAGACTCTTGTCGTGCTGAATTTTCATACCCGTGAAACCGAGACTCACGAAAAACCATCATTTTTCTTTGCCAAAGAAAATAAATAGAGAGATCATTGAAAAATCGATAACGAAAATAATCATTTTTTTGGCAAACGTTACGGATATTAAAATTTCACTCATTAACGACTGTCTTCAACGTTTTCTCAAATATATTTTAGAGCAAATTTTAGAGCATCGAGTCGTTAAAAAAACTAAAAAAAAACTAAAAATATTTAAATATGATATTCGAAATCACAATAATAATAATAACAATAACAACAACAATCATAATAATAACAATTTATTGAAAATATGAAATATCAAATAAAAATATAATGTATTCCATTAAAAAATAATCACATAAAATGTCTAATAACAATAATGATGGTTATTACAATTATAATTACAACAAAAATAATAACTATATCTGTCGATACATTTACTATAATAATTATGAATGATAGATGAATACCTATTTTATTTGATTTAATTATAAAAATTAAACTGTTGGTCCAATACCTACACTCTTTCCTAATGATGAACAAATATAGGCCAATCTTTTTTACCTAATATTCTCGTATACATTGAAAAGCTTGACATTGAAAAATAAATCGGTTATTGCGTGGCCAAAATATGTCCGTTATCCACGAGTGTCCATACGAGTATGTCATCGATGTACACAGACACGTTTATTGTCTCCTCGCGGAAACAGCTGCAGAGCTGCTGTGTACTGCACCGGTCGTTCTTTACCTCCTCTTTCTTATTGCATACGCACGTACACGTACACTTATATATTATATATATATATATGTATTATGTGTTCCGATTAAACACATATACAAGTACTTGCATAACGAGTGCTATGTGCACATGATATATTTACAGTTGGTACATTGTGAATGACGAGTGTAGAGGGAGAGGGATCGAGAGAAGGAGAGAGAGAGAGAGAGTGAAGTAGATCCCGGAGACACGAGTTCAGGATACGTTGCTTCTCTATTCAGGCGGAGAGACTCTATCTTGGCACTCTGTGCAGCACGTGCTGCTTCTAGTCAGTCTTCGAGCAATGTACACACGAGAAAGATTGGTACTCGGTATACAGGCGATTTCAGAGCCAGCAATGAAAATCTTTTTTTTCTCCGGTTGAAACAAAAATGTACAGCAACTGAGGCAGTTCACGATGGATAATTAGAACTTGGAGAAAACATATAAATTCGTCACGCGTGTTTTTTCGGACAACAGGTTTGTCGCAATAAATAAAGTGACTTTTGATTTTTCTTGAAAATTTTATTTATTTATATTCATCGTTATATATATTGAGTAGTTTTGGAAGTAATCAATTTTAGATACAATAAAATCGATCCAGCGCTTTTTCCAATCCTCGAAGAACTTTTGATACGCGCTTTTTTGGTGATGGATTTGAATTATTAACAGCGATCCGGTTTTTGTCTTTTCAATCGTCACTGATCATCGTCCCTTTGGAGTTTCTTTCCGAAATTCTTCATTCGAGAATCGAAAAATTGAAAATTGAACTTTGCCCGGAAAATTTGATGAGTCCTCTTGTTTCGTAATTGAAATTTCTTCAGGGATGAGGGATTCTAGATTTTTGCTGGAACCTGTAGTTTTGTGTTCGTTCGCGTAGCTACCTATACGTATATTTACGTTTGGCCCGTCGTAGCGCGCGTCTCGAGAGCGCACACGTGGACTCGAATATCCACTCGGTGTTAGTGGTAGACACTCGTGCACTACTAATGCAAGGCACGCTTCCACCTTGCGTGGCAGAATACTAGTAGGAGTAGTAGCTCCTCTCCTCGTGGTAGTCGTCGCTGTCACATCGGTTTTCATCCGTGTGCGGAGCTCGCGGGCTTCCATGGATCGAGCGTTCGTCCGACGAGTGTCTGCTCTTCGGGCTCCGTTACTACTTGTTGCGCACGCTAGAGAACTCGCGACTGCCTAGACTCAGTTTCCCTCACCCCTTACACTTTCGCCCTTCAAATCCTCTCTCATTTTTTCGTTCGACCTTTGTTACAAAATCGCAAATGCATTTTCGAACTCTCGATCGATATTTCTTGGCTTTTATTATTTATTATTTTTGTTATACTCCTCTGAAAATTTCGTAAATCATTCGTTGTCTCTCGTTCAAAATTTCTGTAAAAAAGTGCATATGTTTTTTTAAATTCCTTACATATTTTCGTGAATTTTTTTCATACGGTTTTGTTAATGTCTGCACTAATAAATAATCGATAAGAATTTTTCGATTTGTTTTAACGCATTTTTTTTTTAATTTGCATAGAAATACATGTTTTCTGAATTTTTCGATTTACTGCGATCGATTTTTTTTTAAGTGTATTGAGTAAACGATAAATCAATTAAATGCACTCGATAAAAAATAAATAAATAAATAACAATCAAATGCCCAATAATTTCTCAATTTCATCCCAATTTTATCGAAGAATTTTTCTATTTACTATAATTAAATTTATTAACAGTATTAAATAAATGATAAATCAATAAAATATATATCATAAAAAATAAATAAATACCTAATTAAACAAATACCCAATCATTTTTCAATTTCGTCCCAATTTCGTCAAAATACATACAAATAAATATCCAAAAAATAATTCAATCACTTTCATTTTAAAAAAAATCCCAGATTCTCCTATGATCGCGTCGTGCCAACCGTTTAATTCGTCAGCGGTATCTATCTTCCAGAAATAGTGAAAACTCGATTTGAGCAAAGTTTCCCAAGCACTTACGTGTCCAAAGTGTCGTTAATACTTCGATAGGTGTAATTGAAAATGGCGATACCGTCCGGCTAATCCTGTCCGTTAGTTCGACAGGATCTCTTTCGATAAACTCGCGACCTCGATAGCCACAAATAATTATAGTCACCGGGATAAATAATTACAGGTACCCACCGGTGAAACTGGTTGATCATTGTAATTCCTCGTGTTCCTCGCGTATTCATAAATACAAGAGTAGACTTGATAGCTCGACTGTACACGCGGGTAATTCTTTCATGCGCATATCGAATAGCCTCCAGTCCCGTCAATATCCCCCCTCCCCGTCGACCCCTCGAATTTCGGCGTACACGCGAATTCATCGATCGAAAACGTGTCCGAAATAATATGAGAAAGAGAGTGGGAACGGTTGGTGCACCGCATATTGTACGGAGTGCAAAGAGACTCAAAGTTTCTCATTGCCCACCCCTTCTTTCCGTTCGGCTACTCCCCCCTCCCTTTCTCTCGTTTCGAACAAACTATGCGCGTACGGTCACTCTCGCTCTCGCGGAGACCGAGAGGGAAATTTGGCAGCTGCTTTAAACTACCGAGAGGCTAAACTGCAAGCGAAAGTGCAAGTCCCCGTGAAGAACGGCTTGTCTTCTGGCCCGGTTCGATCGATCGTGTATATGGATATGAAATATATAAATATATATATTTATATATGGCTTATAAATTTTCTGCAAAAATAATGGATTTCTTTTTACTACGCATCGTCAAATCATAAAAGCGTTGAGGAGGGATGAAAAAAAGAGAAGGAGAAAAAGGGAGGAAAATCCGGGACTGATAAATGAATAATATGTAGTTTATTCGTGTGATATGGAATATACATATGTGTACGGGCTAGGTCAATATTTTGTTGTCTCTGTTTTGGAAAAAATATAATTTTCAAGTTCAACGCTAATTTTGTAATTTTTATTTGATGAATTATTAATCCAATGTATTGATAAAATATTTGTGTAAATATATTGTAATTTTTGTAATATTGTAAGTTTTTATTTTTGGAAATTTTGTGGAATTTTGTTAATGAACAAATGTTATTAGGATTTTATTGATAAAACAAATTAAATAAAATTTTCAAAAATAAAGGAACTGCAAAACTATATAAATGACGATATTTTTATTGTACAAATATTTTATTAATGGTACGTTCTTACTCGTGTATCATAAATTTATTTATTTATTTAATTTATTTATTTATAGCCTTCTTCTCTCTTTTAATTTTTTTATTTATATTTTGTTTTATCGTCAGCTTCGATATTTTTGTTTAAATAAAATATTTCTACTCGGAATAACTTTTTTTTCTTGAATTTACATTAATTTCAGTTTTATTCAGGTTTGACGATGAAAAATATAATCGGCTTGGTAACTGTGCCCGCGAGTCACCAGGCGTAAGTGTAACACGAGAACTCCAAGTTCGAATTTCGAAGTTGCTCGGCCTTACTCCGTCTCGAATTGACGCATATGCGTGAGGCCCCCCCGTATACACTCAGATACGTGGAAGCCGCGTAGGTATCAGAATCGACCGCGGACGCCCACGACGAAGTGCACAAACGTAAAATTGTTTATCGCGTCTGGAACTCGAGGACAATCGCGAAACACGAAAAATAAACGCGAAATCTTTTTTTTTTCGACCTCCCGATACTGGAAATGAATTTACCATGTCCTACTGGCGAGACTGACGTTGATATCATAGCGATGCTACGAAAATTCATTTTTTCATTAAGATATAAATATATTTTTTTTTAATATAAATATATTTCATTAAATTATTTTTTTTAATTAAAATATTAATATTTTTTATCTAAAAAAAATGTATTCTTTAAAATTCAATATATTTTCCTTCCAAAAATAACTGTAAACAGTTCAATTGATTTTTCTCAAATCAAGCTACAAAACTAATCGATTGAAAACGTGAATTTTCAGGTATGGAAAATTTGCAAAAAATTCGACGACCCGGTTTCCGAAATTTTGGCAAAAATCGAAGAACAGTTAAAAGAAATAGATATTTCTTTTATCGGAGAGAGAATTCCTCCAGATCGAAGTACCAAATAAAAGTGAAAAAAAAAGTGAGAAACGTCAAACTCCTAAAAGCGTTGAAAAAATAATAAAAAAATTCTTCGATTTTTTCGCGATTTGTAAAATCCCAAAAATTCCGAAAATCCGAGTAGCCGGAGGGAAAAATATTTTGTTAATCTTGAAAGAGGTTCGTTCGTTCGAGAATCAAGCGTTCAAGGTCCGGTTTGAGCTATTGTCTTTGTTCCATCCGCGTCAAATGGAAAAGTAACAAGACTTCTCCTTCTTTGGTTGTTCGCCAGACTTCGAAACTTTTCAATCTCCACTTATTCGTTATTTTTTCTTTTTTCTCTGACTTTTTTTTCTTTTCGTCGTTCTCTTTCACCCACAGTTCCATCGAGTCCGTTGGGGTGTGTTTTTTTCTTTCTCTTTCGTTCGCTCGAGTCGACGGTTCAATGGGGCACACCCTGACCCGGGTTAACTTGAATCACGGTGCCGAATATAAACCGGTCGACTTCACTGACCCCCTTCTCACACCCGGTTCGTTGTTTCGTTTCGCTCTTCGCCAGAGGTCTCTGCCTGCTCTTCCAAACCTCCGCCCACTCTTGGCCTCATCCTTTTACACACGTTTACCAGCTGCTCATCGACGACTGGCCTTTTCCTCGAAACTCTCGTTCGTTGTAACACTCGATGCGATATCGGAGCACCACCTAGAGGAGTTCCTTCAAGACCTCCACCATCATTGTGGTCAATGTTGCAAACTCGAAAAAAAAACTCTTTTCTACAGCAGATTGTTTCGTTTGGTCTAATCTCCTGATGACATTGCTTGGATTAAAATTTATCCCTTTTTCGGTCTTTTCGTTAAAAACCATCACCAAATTCGAATCACTCGACACTTTTGTGATATTAGACTTTATATCAGTTTCAAAAAATTGCTTTTTTTTCAGTTTAAAGTAATCGTGAAAGTTTTTCTTTGTGTCTTCATATATCATTGATACCGTCTTTTAAGGTGGGAAATATTAATAATTGTGGATTATAATAAAACAGTTATTTTTAAAATAACTATCTAAAAGCTGTTGCTTCATTTCGATTTGTTTCGGACTTATCGATTAATGCTGTATTTTTTAAATCGCTTTTTTTCCAAGTCTAAAATATTGATAACTTTGGATGGTTATAAAACAGCGTTGATTTTTTTTTGTAATTGGGCAAAAGTTTCGTTTTCCAATCGTTTTGAATTTTCACGTGTTACAGTTTTGATGTTACATTTATCAAAGAGCGAAATTTTCGTGGATTGCACGCAGTAAGCCCGACGGATTCCTGATGGAATAAAACTGTTGGTACTTTTCGAACTGACTGTACAGGTTTTCGCAATTGCGGCTGCCATTGACCAACACGATCAGCCTCGATCCATGTACATATATATATAGATTTCAGGGAGGGAAAAAAAGACCTACTGCTCTTTTACGGAGCACCGAGGAGTTTGGTGCACCGCTTCGGTGAGTGGGACGAAAATGAGAGTAAAATACGAGGCAGGGCCACGGTCACCCGAAAATACGGTCTCACTCGTTCTTTCTCTCTCCGATGCCTACAGACATACTTTCTTTCGTTTCTTTGCCACTTTCGTGGCTCTCATCACCCTTGGCTCGGTGAGTTTCAATGGTTCGGCGCAACCGCGGTCTCCCTCGTCCTATTATACAGGCCGCTTCACGGACGATGATCACGACGCGCTGTTGCGTTACTGAATTCTGCGCCCGATGGAAATTTCGTCGGAGAGAGAGAGAGAGATGGAAATCGTGAACGGTTCACAGACTCGACATTGTTCCTCCGTCAATTTGTTCTCGCATACAGTGACGATGTTATTTCGGTTTGTCGTTGTTTCGACCCGATGGAACGAGGGAATGAGAAGGTTTCGAGGGGAGAAAGAGGTAAAAAAAAAAAAATAAACAATATATACTACACCTACCGGTACAGACGTTTTCGAACGTTCAACATTTGCCGAAACGCTAAATTGAAAACGTCAATTATTGTTCGTCGTCAGTGAGAAGTGACGGTTTAATATTCGATATCCGACCTCAACGAAATTTTCAAAGAATCGTTGCAGAGGACCTATTAAACCCGAAATAAAAATAAAAACAACGGATTCGTGATGCCCCCGAAAGATTTTGGAATTCCCATTATGGCGATCATCGCACCAAGGGGAAACTCACAAAAGTACGAAATACGAGTTCATAAACTCCAGCGTTCGTGCGAAACGTACGAAATTTCGTTCGGTGAATTATCTCGGTTGTTTTTTATGCTTGGAATATTGGGAGTTAATAGGAATCGTGCGGATGTCGATAAATGCACTGGGGAATGGTTCTATTATTTTTCGTATGGACTATTTACAATTTTATGAATTATTTGAATATTATCAATTTTTTTTTTTGAAACATATATTTAGGAGTTAACTTAACATTAATAATAATTTTTGTACGATTTTTGTTTCAAGAACTTTTTTGCAATTGCTATTCTTTTGATTAATCATAATTATTATAATTGTAATCGTAAAGATTTGGCAATTCATATTATTTCGATTAACTGAAATAATTATAATTGTAATGGTTATAAATTGTTGGATTTCAATTATTTTTATTTTGCAAAATCGCAAGTTTGAAACATATATTAATTGTGAATACAATTATTTTAATCAATTGTAATTTGAACAAATAAAATATGAATTACATAGAAAAACAATTATCGTAATTAATTATAATCGAAAGTATTGCAAAAATAATTCATCATTTCGTCATTTATAATTGGGTGTATTGACATTAAAGACTAGTTAGAAATACGCTTATCAGAGTTCATGGGATTTCGTTGCAAATAAATTTTATATCACTTCGTAAAAAAAAAAAAAAAAAAAAACGATGCAGTCCGCCATTCGTGATAAAGAGAAATCGACGATCACGGCCATTTTTTTCACGTTCTAGCCACGGGGGAACGAGAAGTTTCGACCATTCAACGAGCTAGTAGAAAAAAGATATGAACGGACGCGACGATTCGGTCCCCCACTCCGTTGAATCCAACGGGCCCTGGCCGCAGTAACCGTGGCTAGAAATACTTGTTTTTATACCGTTGGCCATTCCACTATTTTTTCTTTCCCTCCCAAATATACACTCGTACCACGCCCACGGTAGTGCGAGCCCTTTTTTTTTTTCACCGTCGACATTATTATCGATTCTCCGAATTACTTTGCTTATTGATTTTTTTTTATCACGATTGCAATTTTTAATGAATCGTTTAAGTTCAATAACAATAGTTCGATCTTGACCGAAATTTTGCTTTTTAACATTTTTTATTTATTTATTATTAAAAATATTTATATATTTTGTTCTTGAAAAACCGAAAACCAATACAAGTTTTATGTTTAATTAAAATATTTTATCAAGCCTTAGCCAATATTATTTAATTTAAGACGAAAACTCTTTGTTTGGGTTAGTTTGAGTTACCAAATCTAAATTTCTTATAGCTGGTCTTAAAATTCATATTTTTCATGAAATGTTTTATCATTTCATATTATTTCTTATTCAATTGAAATACATTTTTTCAAATAACACTGATTAATGTTTGGTCACGTAAACTCTTCAAAAATAAATTTGAAAATATCAAATGTTCACTTTTTCAAAAATGGTAATTATTATTTTAATAGCAATAGTGTTTCCCTTATTAATTTAAAATTATTACAAAATCTTTCGTAAATACTTGCCTTGAAAAAAAAATGAAATACCCGAAAATCATCGACGCGATTTTTCTGACGCGCAGCTACTTTTTTTTTTTCGTAATCCCGACACTCTTCCGGTTTCGAAAATTATTGCGAATAAGGGATTTCAGTTCGTGCTGTGTTCCATGCGTAATTGTATGCATCGAAACGCCGCGAGAGAGCGAGAGAGAGAGAGAAATAAACTCAGACTCGTCTAGTAGAGAGAGACTTGCTCGCTCAGACGTTCACGCCGGCGATTCGGCAAGTGGAAAAATACAACGTTGCTCAACGCGTTGCGCGCTTCTCGTGTTCGTCCGCTTTTCGCGAAATACATATTTCGCGAGAAAATTACTCGTAGCGTTGCAACGAGCGAAACAAGAAACAGAACCGAGACGACCGGATGCAAGTTCAGCGGATGAAAAATGTTTTTCAACACGTGCACACGTATCAGCAATGATCTCCAAAGTTTCTAAGGATATTTCTGTTCTTACAGAATTATCATCTATTTTTTTTTTTATAATAATAATCCAATTATGCACGAAACTTATTTTTAATATATTCGGATCATTGGGTTGTGGAATTGAATTTATTATTCTTATTTAAGCTATTGAATATTATTTAAAATGTATAAATTATTACTTTCCTTTTTAAAAATAGCTATCCATTATTATTATTGTTGCTAAATTCTTTCAATTTACAACTATTCATACATGCAAAATAACAGAAACGACTTTTACCCGTTTTGCCATCGATGGCAAAAAATATTGTACAAGTGATAAAAATGAATATATATTATATATATATTATGAAGAATCTATTATTATCAAAAAATCAAAATATCATGAACATTCAAAGTACTTTAGAATATCAAGTTTGTTATTTAAAAAAAAAATGAAGATACAAATTAATCTGCGTATCAAAAAAATCAAGATATCATTATAAATAAAAATTCAACAAAAAATTAAAATACTATTAAAAATAACATTGTAAAAACGAAACATATGAAAAATGAAGGAACGTTTCCCTCACTCCTGGGATTGATTCGTCGATCGAAAATTTTGAAACGATCCTGCGAGATTCATCGGGAGATCTCGAGTCCGGAATTTGCTTCGAGAGATCTCAGCCCCCCCCCTCCCTCATTCGATGCGCCAGCATAAACGGAAAACGCGAGAGAGCGGCTGGAGAAGTCGACGAGTGCAAATTCATGTATATTAATATCCACACACGTGTACTGTGAGATCGTTGATGTTTGAGAACCGGTGGTGATTACGTGCTCGAGGCACTTTTGAAACAAAGCGAGCTCTGTCCTCGCTCCTCGAGTGCACGCACGCGTTGGATACGCCACCTCGACCTATCTCTATTCCCTCGGCTTCCTATTCACCGATCCAACCGATATTCCCCATGAAACGTGAAAATGGCCAAACACCATTCTCGCTGGGAACCGATTTTCTTCGAGGGCAAATTTTCCTTCTTTTTATTTTTCATATCGCGTAAAAAAAAAAAAAAAAAAAAAAAATGTAACGCATCTCGATGTGTTTCGTGAGTGCGCGTCGTGCGTTGCCGATTCGGATAAAGCTCTCAATTACCATCTCATTAGACATAGGCGGCCGAGCCCGTAACATTTTTTTTTCTTTTCTTCATTTTTATGTTTATATATTTTTTTTTTCTTTCTTTTTATTTTTATCATCTCCATTATTTTTCTCCTTCGCGGAATCCGTGCGAGTTGAACATTGTAATGATCGCAATTAAACATTATGCACCGGGACTGCAGTGCGTAAATGCATTAATGCATCTTCAAGAACGGCGTAATTTTTTTTTTTTTTTTTAATTCTGATCCCTTCTTTCTCACTCTCGTGATTTTTCTCCCCCGTTTTACGTGTTACACAATAATTATGGGTACGATGATAATAATAATAATAATAGTAATAATAGTAATAATATGATTTTTCTAATATAATTTATATTATTTTTATTAAATTATAATATTATTTATACATAATAAATTGCTCCCCTTTTTTCTACGGAATAATAATAATAATAACCGATATAATAATATAATATATTGTTATTATATTATGATATAATCATATTATTATTTTGTAAATTTAATATCATATTACAATAATTAGAAAGAGAGAGAGTAAACAAATAAGAATAATTTAAAAATCGCCTTTCCGTGAATACGTAAAACAGTCTATGAGACATCATACGATGCGCGTGTACGTATTCGCAGATGATGGCGGCAAACCGCCCCAGGAGTTTTGTAATCGCAGCTGGGGAAATCTGGGGGAAAACACTCGCGCGTATTTACCAGAATGTGCAGTAGGGAAAATCGTAGAAAACCCGTATTATTTCGATTTTCAGTTGTTTTCGAAAAGAAGAGAGAGAGAGAGGCGGGAGAAACCCTCGACTTTTTTTTTTAACAGGGGAGAATGATTTTGCCATCCCTCGTGGATGGAAATTGACGTGTTTGGGTTGAAAGACCGAGAAGTAGGGTTGAACGAACCGGAGAAAAATTCCCGACGAGACGAGGATTCCGTTTTTTCCTATTGGCTCGTAGAGATTTTTTTCTGGCGCTTCGCCAGTCGATTTTGCATTTTTTTAAATGTTTTTGTGACCCAGAATAGTTTGATAACTGAAATGTTTAATTCTGTTTATTTTACTCCGATTCATTTGATTTTTGAAACTATATCGACGATTTTTATTAATGATTTCGATTGGGATTGCAACTATTTTTTTAGTCACAAAAAAAATTAAAATTTCCTTCGTTTTTTTCGATTTTTTAATTAAATTATTTTGATTAAAAAATGTAAAATAAAAAGTAATTCGTTTTTTCAATTTTTTCAATCGAATAAATGAATTTGGAAAAATCGCCGATTAAAATAAAAAACATAAGTAGCAATTTTAACGAAACAGATTTACAAATTACGACTCCAATGACGATTCATTTTAAGAAATCCTTCGAAATAAAGTTTTTTTCATTCTGGTTGATAAGGATTATCAGAAGCTCGTTACTTTACTTAGAAAATGATTTTTAAAAAATTGTCAAACGACCTCCTATTTTTTTTTTTACGACAACTGGAGCCTCCGATGCGTTGTCCATTCGAGCAAGAACGTATCTGGTGATACGAATTTGTGCACCAACGCGTGTGCCAACACAAAATGTGTCACCATATAACTAAACGCCAAAATTATCTCGCGTTCTGCGATATTGATAACGCTCTCTCTCTCGTTCCCCCTTTTTCTCTCTCTCTCGTCCCGTTTCCTCTTCGAAGCACTCATCCGTCGCTCTCAAGACTCGCTTCGTATGCATCGACTATCATCCGTCCCAGAAATCACGAAATAAATACGACAACCGTTTTTTTTTTTTCTAATTTAGAACGAAGGATAAAAAAATATTTTTCACACAAAAATAAAATATAAGAAAAATCACATTTTTTCAAAAACGAAAACCCGTTAAAATCAGGGAACGACGATACGACCGAAAAAAAAAGAAAAATCGTGCGAGTTTCGCGATTGATGACCATCAACTTAAGGGGCGGTTCGAGGCGAGCTCGGAGAACGAAAAGTTTAATGTTTCCGCACGGTTCCAACGTAACGCGAGTAGTTGAAGAGATACGAAAGGTTTTCGCGATAAAATCGCAATAACAATCAAGCTTCCAACGAAAAAAAAAAAAAAAAAACAAAAAAAAAAC
>JAPYZI010004341.1:0-32603 GCA_030523105.1 Ophioninae sp. A BG-2022a
GGGGGGGGGGGGGGGGGGGGGGAGAAGAGATGTAGATCTTGACCAGAGGGTTCGCTTAGCAGATCGTCTTGATGAAAGTACCAAGTACTCCAAGTGCTGGCTTGAAGAAAACAGGCAAAAAGTACGATGTCAAAAAAAAAACAGCAATGAAAAAAAAAACAGGCAGTTGGAAAAGATCGTTGAAGTTCCTGGTGTCAGGTTGATCGAAAGATTCCATCAGAGTACACGAAAGGAAAGGTGAAGTCAAAAGTGACCAGACGTGTAAGCATTTTGTTGTACTTTTAGCCTCTGGTGTTTATTTGGTTGTCTCAAACAGCCATTTTGCATTTTGCAACACTAGGAATCCGTGGTGAACCAACGAAGTTCTGGTTTGGATATCGATGAATCGTTGGTTCCAACAGCCCATTAAGAACACCCGGACCAATCGGAATTACAGCTTCCAAAAGCTAGGGCACTTGGAATCACGCAGTGCGTTCCACTTGTTTGGCTAAGAGGAACACCGCAGGCTCTCTTTTTTCCGGAACTCGTCCAAGCCCTTTACATTGGGTTTCCAGGGTCAAAGTTTCCGAACGGAAGTGGCGAGGGTCGTCAAGGTTGCTCTTATTGTTTGTAGTGAGAAATCATTGGCACAGCGTTGAAACTCACGTACCGCGCAGGGACGTCCGACCGGAAACAAGGGACGAATTCTAAGGCCCTAGACCCTAGAAATCGACCATTGACCCAACTTGGAGCTACTAGGATTGTGGAGGATAATATTTTGTCGCAACCTCGAGGCTGGTTCAGAAGAGGACATCTGAGGAAAACATTGAAAACCTGGAGCAAGACTAGGCCTAGACCTAGACCACGTAGACCAACCGGATTTAGGTTTTCAGTATTAGGTACGTTAGCTAAAGACTAGGTCTTTAATCTAGACATCCAACTAGCACCTACACCATTTTCCTACATTCGGAAAACTGCCGGATCTAAAAGACCACGGGAAGTCTGACGAAACGTCAAAACTCCAAAGGCTTCGTTCTCCCCAGACTTTTATCACCCCTGCTGTCATCGCTCGAAGGGAATTGATTTTTCTTCTCCCCATTGGCGTATCTCGCCTCCGTGACGGTCCCACTTTCGCGGCTCTTTTTATTTCCGGATGTGGATTGACGATGTCCTAAACTTATTCGATTCGTTCTCGTTGGTGAGAAAGGGTTCTCGGCCGTATCCAACGAGAGAAGTCTTCAAGCTCGTAAGGTCGTTTTCAGCGGCCCAATCATGGAAAAAGGTTACGACGCAATGAAAATGAAACGCAGCTTTGGTTGTAAAGAGCTGGGACGAATCCTATTTTAGAAAAACGACGAATCATTGATTCAGACTGCAGCACTGAACCATCATCCAGACAACCATCAGAAACTAAAAAACCTATCTGGGTATTGACAAAAAGCTAAAAAGAACGAATCAGTCATTGGACCCTAGTTATTGATTTTTGGATATCACTGCCCAATCATTGCTCATCGGAGCAAATGCCTAAATCCACTAAAGCCTGGATGGAAGTAGTCACAGCTGACGAACCAGGGTCCAGTTCGTATCACCGTCTAAACATTGAACGACCGTTCATCCAAATCCATGAAATCCTCAAATATCCTAATGTCCGGTTCATCCAGTTGACTACCAAACTTTGCCATTGGGTTCTCCAGGGCCTTACAAACTTCCAGTCGTTTTTCCTCTTCTAGATCCAACAAACTTATGATGGCTGTTCCCAAGCTGGGGGCATTTTCGTCCTACCCTCGTTTGTTGGGTTCTCAATGAGGCTGGGCTTGGTTTTCCTTCGTTAGGCAATGCCTAGAACTTGATTTTCCCTCGGCTGAGAATGACGGTACAACCGAAAAGTTTTACACCAAGGCGACATTGCACTACGAATAAAGTAGGCGCGCACAGAAATTTCGCGTGTGCGCCCGGCCTCCTCGAAAGAGCCTGCCTGGATTACTCCTAGGGGAAACAGGGACAAAGAGCAAGAAGGGAATTAAGGACGGAAGAACGAGGGAGAAGAGGAAGCGAAAGCCGGCTGTATTCTCAAGCACAATTCCAACTCTCTGGTTACTTGTAGGAAAGCCAGTCAGCTATTCGGCTACATAGCGGGGCGTCTTAGTGGCGTTCCGAGTTAGCGGGACTTCTTACCCTCCGAGACAACCCTCCTTTCCTCCGAAGGGGCGGAAGACCGGGAGGGGGGCACCCCCTCTCTCTTTTCTCGTCTCCGGCAGGATTCCCAACCCTGGCAGGACTAAGAAACGGAAGCGCTACGTACTCGTTTCGTGTGACGTGCTCAAAGTCGAGCCAAGTCCAAAGAGACCTGGCTATGACGCGTGCAGATTCAACTTGCCGTTAAATTATGAGAAACATCATTATCGTACGTGCTACAGGGAGAATTTTGTATCGGGCCTTTGTTCTGGAGATCCTTTGACACTTCGTACACAATGAGAGTCACGCTTGAATCCTGATACGACATGCATCGTTACGGATCAGGAATGTTTCCCTTGGTGATTCAAAACTGTTGATTATTCATCAAAGGTCAAAATTCATAAAAGTTCAAATTCAAAAATTGTTAAAATTCAAAATAGTTCGAATTTTAAAAAATTTTCGATTCAAGTTCGATATTCAATGAAGCTTTATTTCATATTTGATATTTTGAGCTTTGATTCCATAGCATGGAAAACAATAAAAAATTTGAAAATCTCGATGACTGCACAGATTTTCAATTCAAAAAGTTCGAAATTTCATAAAGTTGGATACAAGTTTAAAATTCAATGAATTTTCATTTCACATCGGAAATTTGGAGCTTTGATTGCATGGCTCAAAACTTTAAAAAATTGACCATTTGGACGACTTTATGAATAACGTGGTCGAAGAGCTAAAATGATGATTAATTAATTAATTTTAATTAATATTATTAATTGAAATAAATAAATTATAATAAATTCAGATGATTGTAATGGAATAATTAAAATGATTATCAATATAAATTAAAATTAATCAAACCTGACGAGATTGAGTTTCAATTACTTTTCATAAAAATTCTTTTGTATTTAAATATTCAAAAATGTTTAAAATAATTTGTTCTTGAATAAAAACTTTTTTCCGAAGGTGTGAATAATTCTATCGACTTTTTGCTACAACTGATATTTCCTCGTGTCTTTTTTTGCTTGCTTCCCGTTCTCTGAACCGTTAGCAGACGACACTCTGG
Organism: Ophioninae sp. A BG-2022a; assembly: GCA_030523105.1. Lineage (NCBI taxonomy): Eukaryota > Metazoa > Arthropoda > Insecta > Hymenoptera > Ichneumonidae > Ophioninae sp. A BG-2022a. The sequence continues at coordinate 3,218 of JAPYZI010004341.1, forward strand.
ATACTTTTTTGATGTTCCGGTGTGGAGATGGTTTATTTTTTGTTAGCGTTGTCGAGAGAACGAGAACAAGAAGCGACGAACGAGATATTGGCTCTGGCGATGACTCGGAACTGGCGCTGTTGCAGCGGGGCTCTTTCACCATCAATACAATCCGGAGTGCATCCATACATAAATCACAATGGGAGACGCTGCGAAATATTTCTTTTTTTTTCTCCCTGTTCATTCCAATCATACCCGTTAGCTTTTCCATCCGCTCTTCCAGTCTCCTTCTCCCTCTCTCTCTCTCTCTCTCAACAAATACACACAGTTTCTCTTTTCGTCGCTCCGGATATCCTTTCTTTTTGCCTACTCGGTCTGACGATCTTCACGCCACCTTCCAGCTTATATAATATCAACCCTTCGATTCTCGTCGATTTTATGATATGGCTGGTGCAACGGAGGACCATCAATGCTGTATTCTTGCCTTTGTTTGGGTTTGTTTGGGTTCTAAAGGTCCGTCAATGCTGTATTCTTGCCTTTGTTTGGGTTAGTTTGGGTTTTCAAGGACTGTCAATGCTTTATTTTTGCCTCTGTTTGGGTTTGTTTGGGTTCTCAAGGACCATCAATGCTGTATTATTGCCTTTGTTTGGGTTTGTTTGGGTTCTAAAGGTCCGTCAATGCTGTATTCTTGACTTTGTTTGGGTTTGTTTGGGTTCTCAAGGACTGCCAATGCTTTATTTTTGCCTCTGTTTGGGTTTGTTTGGGTTCTCAAGGACCATCAATGCTGTATTCTTGCCTTTGTTTGGGTTTGTTTGGTTTCTCAAGGATTTTCAATGCTGTTTTCCTGCTAGTCCTTTGTTTGGGTTCTAAAGAACCGTCAACGCTGTATTCTTGCATTTGTTTTGTTTGCTTGCAAATCCCAGAAGAATAAAATCTTGATACGAGGGTATCTATAAGTGCCAAGAAAGTTCTTAAAATCCAAGAGCCAACCCAAACAAACCCAAACAAAAAATTCAGCAAACCCTGAAACCTCATAAAAATCCTAGAAAATATAAAAAATCAAAAAAAAAAAAAATTAAACCTGCATGCAAGGACATCTAGAGGTACCACAAGCGCCATGAAAACCAAAGCTAACCCCAAACAAACCCAAACGAAAAAATTCCCGAAACATTAAAACCCCACAAAAATGCCATTTCAAATCCAAAAAGAACAAAACGCTGATCAACCGCCACGTAGAATCATCAAAAATCGTCCTGTAAAGAGGAACCACCGGTATACGTCATAAGAGTTATCATCTCTCGAACTAAATACTGAAATACCAACGTCACGATATCAATATCCAAGTGGGGAGTCTCCTAACAGTTCGTAAGTGCACTGCAAAGGGTATGCATTGGGACATTGGCGATGGCGTTTCTAAGTGCTGTATCGGAACGACACCGCCATCCCTCCCAACCCTGGGAGGAGGTGGTGGTGTTGTGATCTTAGAGTAGGATGTGGTCGGGGTTTAGCGTAGTATTAAGTTCATAGGTGCATTGCGGTGGTCCTGGATTTCTTCCCCCAGCCCTTCTTCTCCTCTCCCTTTCGCCCTTGTGATTGAGAGCAAACGAGGGTGAAAGGGAGGGTGAGAGGGAGGCAGGCTGAGATGCTTGGTACGAGAGTCACGCGTCCCGACAATTATTTCACCCTTGGTTCGCCACCCCTTTGGCTTTCCTTATTGGCGAACGGTACTCGGTATCAGGAAGGCGAGGGACTGGGCGGAGGGGTGGGGAAGTTTCACGTACAAAGAGGGGCCAAGGGGGCGGAGGTTGATCAAGGGCCCTTCCAACGGACATCCACACCCCGGCCTTTCTTTCTCTCCCTTTGTGTCGTTACGTAACGTGTATATCTTATTCCCTCTCCTTTTGCACCCTTTCAACCACCTCCCCCCCCCCCCGCCCCGGCCCGCCAACCTTGAAGCACAGAAGCCCCAACATTGGCCAAAGCCACTAATCATAAGGCGCACCTGGTACCGTAGTGGTGTTACCGCACACGACGATCGTCATAATTATTCCATAACTCAACGACCATGGCTTGCTGCATAAAGAGAGAGAGGAAAGTCCGAGGAACTCGTATTAGCTCGGTGTCCTCGCATGGAGAGCTCCTCCGAGTCTAGAACTAGTCATTCAGAGTTCCGAACTATATCCGGCTATCGTTGGAAACTTGGAGACCAATTGGCTGGTCGGAAGCTCGATTAGAATCAGTATACACAATCGGTTGGACCACTTCAAAAGAGGCCTCCCATACCAGCTGGATGTAAGGCCACGTCGAACTGGGATTCGTTCGGTTGCGTAGCGTAACTTAGGTGTTTTTTTATTTTTCGTTCTCCATCCGTCTATTAGGGTAGAATTGCGACAGGTTGTTTGTGAAACGGTAAATTGTGGCAGGTTGTTTGTGAAACCAAATAAACTCAAACAGACCTGTACAAACCCAAACAAACTCACCGTTTAATACTGGCGTGTTGCTTTATGGATAAAACAAAGATGGAGATTCTTCTAGTGGACTAGAATCCTAATTGCCAATCAATAGGAACAACCAAAACAAACCCAAACAAACTTAAATTTCATTCACCGTAAAATTGAGGCTTGTTCCTCTAGTGGATTAGGATTCCAATTGCCAATCCCTAGGAACAACCAAAACAAACCCAAACAAACCTAAACTTCATTCACCGCAAAATGGAGACTTGTTGCTTGAAGGACAAAACGAAAATGGAGATTCTTCTAGTGGACTAGGATTCCAATTGCCAATCCCTAGGAACAACCGAAACAAACCCAAACTTTATTTACCGTAAAATTGTGAATGAAGCTTATTGATTGCCAACCCAAACAAACCCAATCTTATTGCTTGCTAACCCAAACAAACCCAAACTTTTTTCATCCTAAAATAGTAACTTGTTGTTTGATGGAAAAAAAATATGGATATTCTTCTACTGGACAAAGATCCCAATTGCCAATAGAAACAACCTCATAAAGGCTAACTTTCAAGCGTCATCCAATGATCATGAACCTCATTGGGATTTCCTGTTGCATCGAAGGGTGTATCAGGATTCGAAAGCCAATAAAAAAGGGCCAATTCACCCTAGGAGAATCTGAATTATCTCCAAGTTGGTGGCCAGGTACTTTGAGGGCCGTCCAGTCTTCCGAAGCGAAATAACGGCCTCAAGGCAGACGCTAGGGAGTTTGAGGGAGGGGGCCCCGGAATTTATCGAACGTTAACCACCGTGGACAACATTCCAAGCTGAAAGTATTTCCTGCGCAAGATCCCGCTCACCCCTTCTGTGGTAGATGATGCGGTGGCTGATGCCGCGGCGAAACGTCTGCTGGGGCAAGACAACCATCAAGAAAAATGCCACCAGGTACTGGATAACGACGAAAATGGCTTTCCACTTTATTTTAGATTTTGACAAGGATTACTTGTTGAAAACATTTTGTTTATTCGTTTTAGGATTACGCGATTAATTAGGCTAGGTTTGAAGTTTTTATTGTCTTTGGAGTTATTATTGGTAATAACAGTTTTTGGGAGATTATCCTTTGCAACAAAATTATCCTTAACCCAAACAAACCCAAACAAAATGTTCCAAGTGAATTGCGCAAATTGAAAAATTAAGATACAATTTTTATTGATTAATTGGAACATATTCACTACCTCTGACGGAACCTCGGTCAACCACACCCCAATATCGTCGATGTTTGTTTGGGTTTGTTTGGGTTTGCTTCAATGCATTTTTATTATAAGTGGAACAATTGACATTTCTAAATGTTGATTTGTAATCAATTGAGGTATTTCCAAGGCTAAACAGATACGAAATAATCTAAACTTGTAAATCCATAAATTAATAATACTTTGATGCAAATAAATCGATTTTTTAAATTTAATTATTTTGATCGACTTTTACCATAAAGGGTACTTTTCACCCCTTACCGTTTTTCAATATTTAGCATAAGGGGTACTTTTCACCCCTTACCATTTTCGATTGCTACCATTTTCATTATTTTACCTTTTTCGATATTAACCGTTTTCTTTTTTTTACCACAAGGGGTATTTTTCACCCCTGAACTTTCGCACCCTTTTTTGACGACACCAATAACCTCAGATCTTTCCTACGACGTCCATCCTTTTTTTTTTTGCTCTTTCCGTTGACTGTTTATTTTTTTGTTCCTCGTTTTGTCAAAGTACCCAACAACAGCGGTTTTTCCAGTGCAAGCTGTGTGACACGAGGGCAGTGTTCTCGTCAGCTCGTCGACAATTATTCAAGTAGAATTATAAAAACAAATAGGGGTGGTCAGGGAGGGGGTGGTTCTCGAGAGTTACGAGAAGGAGAAGGTTGAGGAAGAGGAAACGGGACGAAAGCTACTGGGGTGATGGCGAGAAACGGCACTGGATGAAGGAGTGTTGAAGCGGACCTGGTTGAGTCCTGGAGGGTTGAAGGCGAGTCAGAAATGGAAAGAGAGAAAAAAAGAGAGAGAGATAGAAAGTGGAGGCCACCAGCAGCCATCAGAGAGCTTTTTCACTACCACAGTTTTCCGTGGGCAAGCGCGTTGTTTCGTTCACATAAATATGAATGCGCCCCCGGCACTCATTAAGTCACTCTACCTTCATTTATCTACGCCCTCGAGTGTGTTTTCCACGGTTGCGTTTCCTTCTGACGATCTCCTCTCGTTTTTCCAACTCTCCTCGGAGAGAACCGAGCTCTCCTCAATTTTACTCGGTCACTTCCTTTTTTCACGAGCTGGAAGAACTTGAGGAGTGCCTCCGAGTGAGAACTCGATTTTTTGAGACTCGGGTGAGTTCTAGGAATTAATCTGGGGATTATAGTGTAATACTACGACAAGCATTTTTGGTCGACGAATGTTGCAGGTTTATATTATATTAAATATAATAAAAATATATTTTATTTTATTTTATACTAAATCAAATTTAGCCATTTTAATTTAAAGGATTTTTAATTAAATTTGATTAAACTCGAAATTGATTTTATTATATTTAATAACAAAATGTATGAATTATGTTTCTTTTAATCGGAAATGAAATTGATAAAATTTATAAATTTAAGAAATCATTTAAAAATGTAATTTCGTTCAATACTAAATTGAATTTATTAAATGTAATTACAAAATTAATAACTAAATTAAGTTAATTAAATTTAATTTTAAAAAAATGAATACAATTTCATTTAATTGTAAATTAAATATATTAAAATTGCAGGGTTTGCCCACACATCGAATTTAAAAAATTGTCCTCTCCATAGAATTTATTACGAGATAAGATTTTCGTCACTTTTCATCCCCCAATTGTCGACATAGAATTTGAAGTACGCCCTTTTTCACTTCCACCCCCTGATAAGGGTAGGTTTAATCTTTCGAAACCTCTCAAATTGTATTAAATAATTTTTTACATTCTTCTAAAATATGCCTTTGGGCAGTGACCCAAATTTGTTTGAGTGTGTTTGGGCAGTGACCCAAATTTGTTTGGGTTTGTTTGGGCAGTGACCCAAATTTGTTTGGGTTTGTTTGGGCAGTGACCCAAATTTGTTTGGGTTTGTTTTGGCAGTGACCCAAATTTGTTGGGGTTTGTTTGGGCAGTGACCCAAATTTGTTTGGGTTTGTTTGGGCAGTGGCCCAAATTTGTTTGGGTTTTTTTGAGCAGTGACCCAAATTTGTTTGGGTTTGTTTGGGCAGTGACCCAAATTTGTTTGGGTTTGTTTGGGCAGTGGCTCAAACGTGTTTGGGTTTGTTTGAGCAGTGACCCAAATTTGTTTAGGTGTGTTTGGGCAGTGACCCAAATTTGTTTGGGTTTGTTTGTGCAGTGACCCAAATTTGTTTGGGTTTGTTTGAGCAGTGACCCAAATTTGTTTGGGTTTGTTTGTGCAGTGACCCAAATTTGTTTGGGTTTGTTTTCGCAGTGACCCAAATGTATCAACGTATCAAGTTTGTCCTTTTTAATTTTTAAATTTTCGTTTCACAAGGTTGCAACCTAAAGGGCGATCAATTCAGGCCCCGTATTGGGATTGGAGTCGAATTAATTTTGTAGGATTTGATAAGAGGCGATTTCACCAGGTACCATCCTCCTCCTGGATGTTCTCAGACGCAATGTATATCACTACCTACGTTTATTATCTCTCTCCAGAATCTTATCAGAGGTTCTCGTCTATTCCATGTTGGTTTCACGACCCGTGATAAATCAAGAAACATAATCTTGCTCCTCAAATTATGCATTCCAAGACGATTGCGGTGGAGCTCGTGTATGATGAGACAGGAAGGAAAGAGGAGGAGAAGGGGGGGCGGAGGAGTGAAAAGGGGTGGGGGGAAGAGAAATTCTATGGGGGTTGGGTTTGAACCGCACTGATCAATACGGAACGCACCGAGCAAATATTTGTATTAATAAGAGTACGAACGCAAGAGGGATATTAATTCCAGCCTGGAGTGGAAATTCGCCCTGGAACTTCGCCTGGAAAAACTTTAATCCCGTTTTATTTTCACCCCCCGCTACTTCCGATGAATTTTCACAGCCTGAAAACAACCCTCAGGATTGTTGGACGATCGAAGGGCATACGGGAAAATTTCGTAACGTAAGTTCTCGTAAAGACTACCACGCATGAGTACAGTTACCGAATTGTTACCAAATTCGTAATCGCCGTTCCGAAATACGTTTTAACGGCTCTCTTTACGATCCCGGACCAAATTCCAGGCAGCGGGAAAGGGACAGGATAAAGAGGGGGGAGGGGGGGGGAAGTATCTCTCGAGTGCCAAGGACCCAACGTATGATTGGAAAAGTTTTTATATAATGTCGTACCGTTGGACCTTTCGTTTGATCGCTTTATATACAGGGTGACCCGGAAATCAATTGATTGAAGATTGGTTAAAGCTTGATTAAAGCTTGATTAAAGCTTGATTAAAGCCTGATTAAATCTTGATTAAAGCTTGATTAAATCTTGAATAAAGCTTGATTAAAGCTTGATTAAAGCTTGATTAAATCTTGATTAAATCTTGATTAAAGCTTGATTAAATCTTGATTAAAGCTTGAATAAATCTTGATTAAAGCTTGATTAAATCTTGATTAAAGCTTGAATAAATCTTGAATAAAGCTTGATTAAAGCTTGATTAAATCCTGATTAAAGCTTGAATAAATCTTGAATAAAGCTTGATTAAAGCTTGATTAAAGCTTGAATAAATCTTGATTAAAGCTTGAATAAATCTTGAATAAAGCTTGATTAAAGCTTGATTAAATCTTGAATAAAGCTTGATTAAAGCTTGATTAAATCTTGAATAAAGCTTGATCAAAGCCTCGTCTGGAAAACTCGGAAAAATCGACTGGACAAAATATGGAATTTCAAATTTTTCGACGTTAAAATTCATATTTTTTTATATTCGTAGACTTTTTTTTCTCGGATAAATATATATCATTGATTTTTAGTTGCGATTTCATTAATTTTTAATATTTAGAATTGAATTCAAATCATTTAATGGAATTTAAAATTTTTTCGATTAAAAATAAATGTTTTTTTGAATGAGTAGACTTTTTTGGTTACTGAAAATTTATAATTGATTTTTAGTTTCGATTTAATACGTACAATCAACTGGAAAAAATTAAATGGTATTTCAAAATTTTCAGCTTGAAAGATATATATTTTTTTAGATAAGTAGACTTTTGTTTTTTGTCTGAAAATATAAAATCGATTTTTAGTTCCGATTTGATTCTTAGTTTAACCGGAACAAACTCGAAATTACAGTTTGCTATTTTTTTTCGGTTTGATCAGATTTAATTATAAAAAACAAAGACATTTTTAATCAATACGGAAGTAAATTTCGATTCAATTATTTTCCGAAGTAATCAATTATAATAATACAATTAATCAATTAAAGTAATTGCATAAAAATAATTATGTTTATTAAACATAAAAATGAAACTATCGTTACTAATAATTATCATTATTATTAAATTTAATAAACATATTAGTAAAATGAATATTATATATACGATAAATATACTTTTATATAATTATCATAAAATTTAATAAAAATTTGATTATAATGCAATAAAACAAGTAATCATGAATTTAATAAATTCGAAATAGTCATTGAAACAAAATTCAATTTGTTAGCCAATTGAAATTTTAAAAATTGTCAAAAAATTAATTTTACTGAGATTAACGATTTATTTAGCGGTATAATTTTATAAATAATTAATTGCACGGGAAATAATTAATCAAAAATAAATGTGAAAAAAATCAAAGTTTTCTCGCGTTTGTTTTTGGGGAACACCCTGTAAAGAGGAGTACAGTGGGCAATCGTGGTACGTAAGAGCCGAGCATGCTCGATCCTATCCTAAGTACAACGAGCATCCTTCCATCGAGATCTTCACGACGTGGACATTTCGACGGGAGGAGAGCTGCTCGAGAAATGGCGAAAATTCACTACGTGGTGAACGAGGCTGCGAAGCTGGCAACTTCATCGATAAGCTTTCATCGCGCGGGCCAAACTTTTCCAAAGCTTCTACCAAAGGAGACAAGTCAAGGAAGGACTCGCCCACACCAAGCTCTTCGTCATCTTCCTTGGACTAGTTCAAGCCCCGATGAAAACTTCTTCAAGAGTCAAAGCTCCTTCTCCCCTCCTCCCACTTTCTCTCTCTTTCTTTTTTCCGACGATATTAAAATATCTCCCTTTTGCAATGTTAATTACGAAACTGCATATATCTTTATTTATTTTTTCATCCTTTTTTTCCGACGTTTTGAAAAATTGGGAAATTACTGAGGGTCGTGTTTTCTTTGGGTTTCTTTGGGTGCGAGAGAGATTTTAAAAATTTGGGTTTGTTTGGGTTTGAGATTTTTTAAATTTGGGTTTGTTTAGGTTTAGGATTTTTTAAATTCGGGTTTGTTTGGGTTAGAGATTTTTTTAATTTGGGTTTGTTTGGGTTTGGGATTTTTAGAATTTGGGTTTGTTTGGGTTTGAGATTTTTTTAATTTGGGTTTGTTTGGGTTTGAGATTTTTAAAATTTGGGTTTGTTTGGGTTTCAGATTTTTTAAATTCGGGTTTGTTTGGGTTTGAGATTTTTTAAATTTGGGTTTGTTTGGGTCTGGGATTTTTAAAATTTGGGTTTGTTTGGGTTTAAGATTTTAAAAATTTGGGTTTGTTTGTTTGGGTTTGAGATTTAAAAAATTTGGTATACCCTGCCATTTTTCGTTACGTTTGGTCATTTTTTTTTTGTATTCTAATTGACATTTTTTTAATAAATTAAAAAAACATTGAATTGAATCATTTTCGGTTTAATTCTATAACTATATTAAATAATAATCCAATAACAAATTAACAATTACATATAAAAATACCTCAATTCATAAAAATAAACTTTCAATTCGCATCGAAGATATTTCAGCAGCCAAAAAAAAAAAAAACAAAAAAAAACAAACAAACAAAAATGTGCACCCTCGCGCCCGAAATCTCTGGAGGAATTCCAGACGAGATAATCCTAAGTCAGGTGAAAAAATCGTTCGATATGAAGAATGAAATAAAATTCATTGGAGGAGCCAAGGGAACGATAAGAAAAAGGGCTATTGAAAGAAGCGTGAAAAAAGGGTGGGGTATTCTCGTGTATTCGAGAGTGTTTCGAACAAGGGTTGGTTTTCCTTGATCGGGGGGTGTGTTAATGAAAAATCGCAACGCTCGCTGGGTTTGTACAAGCCGAGGAAAAAGAAGAGATGAAACAGATGGAACGTGTACGGGGATGAATGTGTACGCGCAAACACACACAAAACAAGATGAAGAGAGTTCCAGTACCAGACAGTGAGAAAGCAAAAAAAAAAAAGAAAAAAAAAAAAACTTTCTCTTCTCCCGCTGAGTTTTGGATTGCTTCCTCTACGGTTTTCTCCAGCGTTTCGCTAACTTCGTAGTTAGGTATACGTTGGTTTATACAGAGAGGTGGATTTCCCGTGATTCCGTTCCTCGAAGCGAGAGCGAGGGAGAAAGAGCAAAAAGCAAAAGGGCGAAGGGCTCCGACGAACCAGATGCGTAGAGAAGGTCAGAGAAAGGGAGAAACATAGATAGATATTTTTATTATGTCTTAGCAGGGTACAAGGCAAAAATATTTTAAAAAATAATATAAAATTGAAAAACTGTAAATAAACAAAATATAATAACGAAATGGTTTAATAATTAAATACTTTTGATCGCGTGCAATAAGATAATAATAATAATAATAATAATAATAATAATAATGATAATGATAATGATAATAAGTTAAAAAATCATGAATAATAATAAACATAGTAATAATAAGAGAGCGAGAGAGAGAGAGGGCGAAGGGCTCCGATAAATCATAAAGAAAATGGAGAGATAGGGAAACTCAGTAAAAAAAAAACTTTTTTTAATGTAAAAAAAAAATTGTAATTAAATCACTATATAAAGTTTAACAATGTAGTAAGTAAATATTAATATGACAGAAATATCAGAAAACACAAATTTAATATTTAAAAAAAATAAAGAAACACAATTTTAATTTAAAAAAATAATCAAAAAGCAAAAATGTTCAAAAAAAATTCAGTCCGGGCGTGAAAATTGACTGAAGATCAAATGATTAATAACTTAAAACTGAACTATAAACTAAAAGCTACGAGAGAAAGGGCGAAGAGTACGAGAGGCTCAAAAAAACTGAGAAAAATTCAGAAACGAGGGCAAAAGGCAAGGGAAAGGGATAAAGGGCAAGAGAAAGGGCGAAAAACACAGACGCGAAGGGCTGCGTCAAATCACACACGCTACGCTCAAAAAAAGAGAGAAATATTCAAAGACGAGAAGATGAGCAAATGGCAAGAAAAAGGGATAAAGGGGACGAGAAGATGAGCAAATGGCAAGAAAAAGGGATAAAGGGCAAGGGAAAGGGCGAAAAGCACAAGGGCGAAGGGCTGCGCCAAATCGCGAGCTTCCGTCTGGATTCACGCTGCGATGTCATATTACAACACCCCGTCGTGCCATACCTACTGTGCGCTACTGTACACGCGCCCCAGGACCAAAAGCGACCTTCCGTTGAGAAAGAACGCGAGAGGGCTGAAAGGAGGGGTAAGAAGAAGGGAGAGAAAGCTCGAAAGCTCTATGGGTCTATTCTCGCTCGTACTGTATCGCATTCTACACCGGTGCATGCTGTTGCTGATTCCGCAATATTCTCTCTCCCTCGCATTCCGCTTCTGAAGGGTTGGAGGTGAAAAGGGCGCGGTGGGGGTGGGGGGAGAAAGCTCCACACCTCCTTGGTCCTTTTGTGCTTTGGAGGAAAAAGCTGGGCCCGCGTAGTATGATTTCGATCTCTCTCGACCTCGTCCCTTCCCCCCCTGCCCTCTTCGCTTTCATCTTCTCGCCGGAGCTTGGACGAGGTCGAGGAGAGCTTTTCTATTTCTCGATTCCCGGGTGCAATCCCTTTCGGATTCTGACTTTTATCTCGCCGCTGGCTTCTACTTGCTTTCTCGATCTATCAGTCTTTGTTTGGCTCTGTGTGTTTCTCCCTCCTCCGGGGGGAACGTTTAAGGGTCGAGCTTTTTTGTGCTTTTCTTCTTTTAATGAGCTTTTGTCAGGTTGAAAGCTTTTGATATTTGATTTAGGGTTATGTACATTCTTGCGGTTTTATTTGAGACCGCGGGATTTTGTGCTTTTCCCAGAGCTTTTTTGCATTCGAGCTTTTTAGTTTATTTTAATTTTTTTTTTCGGTAAGATTTCTTCTCAGCACGCAAGCTTTTCCTTGGTATTCGATTTTAGATGACGGGCATTTTTTTCGTTTCGCGATCTGGAGGTTGTGCTTTTTTGCATTGAAGCTTTTCCGTTGGTCGTACTCGTTCGGGTCGAATCGCTTCTCGCCTTACAAGCTTTTGCTTGATTTTTTATTTTACTTTACAAGCATTCTTGTCCTTCTCTGCTATCTCATCCTTGAGCTTTTTCCGAAAGCTTTTTGCATACAAATTTTTCCGATCTTCAAATTTAGAGTTCTATCTATTTTCCTCCCATTTAACATGAACCAAATATTTTATTTTTCTTTCACTAGAGCTTTTTCCCTACTTTCGATCGTCTTGAGCTTTTCTTACCTTCTTCTTCTTCAAAACAACAAAACCCCATAATAAACCATCATCGACGAAAAAAAAAAAACCCATTTCGATCGCCATCAGTAAACCAGGCCATCGAGATCGTCCAAGCCGAAAATTAGAGGTCACCTTGCGACATTTCTTCAGCTAATGAACATTTTCATGCTGCAAGCTCGGGTCAAAGCTTTTCCCGAACGAGACAACGAGATCTGGGGGAAAAGATGGACGGGATATAGTCTCGTCTGGGACGGATGAAGAAACGGAGATGGCTTTGGACCATCAACCCCTCTCCCCCTCCCCCCCCTCCGCAAGCTCTTCACCCCATATTGAACCCCGGCCTGTGGGAGGGGGGGGGGGGGAAACCACACGGATGAAACGTAGGATCATGAGTTCACCGGGAAGGTAATGGAGCCTGGGGAAATACCGGGTAGCCTCGACGGTGAGATAAATCAGAGTCCGCTGTGCATGTGTGACTCCGAGCTTGCGGAGTTATGGGCGGGACGGAAGTAGGGCCCCCCCCCCTCTCCCCAATGATCTACGGTCGCCACGCCGTTTCCGACCAAAAATCCATTATATATTACGAACCGTGTATAACAAGACGAGACGATTCGAACCGGAGACCGACGGGGTTGTCGGGGGTGGAGGGGGGGGGGGGGACATCGGACATCCTCGCGCATATTGAACATTTCGGAACATCCGCGGAACTATGTACGATTCCTGAATTCGAGAATGGCATTGCCCCTCCTGACCGAAACATTTCGATGTGTCTCGACCAAATTTAATTATAACGCCGATTAGAATCAGTGGATTTTGATGGGATGGGAGGTGAAGGAGGGGCGGGCTGGGGGGTGGGGAAAGTGCAAGCTAGGTTCGGAAACGTCACGGGGAATTATCGTAGGCCTGGGAGGAAATGTTTATCCGGATGGGCTGATCAAATCGTTCGGGTTTGTAGTAGGTATTGTTTATTATTGATTTTCGGTGGAAAAAGCTTGGGGGCGGCTGGGGGGCTGGGGGGGAGGGGTTTGGTGAGGCGGTAGTGATAAAATCACGATTTTTTTGGTGTAGGGTTCGGTGGAGAAGAGCTGAGATGGAGCTGGAGTTCTTGTGAGCACAGGGAGTATTTACAATAATTAATTGCTTCGTTGTTTATCAAGATTTTTCGTCGAAAAAAATTACTGATCTTACTGAGATTGCGTATAAACTGTATGCAAAATCCTAACTCTTTTGGTTGAGGATAACGGTCGGAAAAAAATTGAAAACTTGTCGATCCCCAAACGACATTTTTTTTAAACAACGATAAACCAGTTGTTTATGAACATTTCTCAACGAAAAAAAATCTTGACTCGGGTAAGACTATGTATCAACCTTATGTAAAATTTCGCTTTCTTAATTACAATACTCCGTTCAAAAATAAATAAATCAATCAAGGAATCAACAAAAATCGATCTATTTTTTGGATATCCAAGCTCGTTTCGACAAATCTAATAAACCGGCCTGCCATTTAACCTGTCTAAAACATACGCTGTTAATAAACAAAAAAATCACCTCCCCCCCTTCCACCCCTGGCGTTTTTTTAACGCTTTCCAAGCAACTTTCAGTGGTCTTGGACACCGGAAACGAGCACAGTTTGAAGCCGTGGAAAAGTTCGTTGCAATCCAATAAAATTTTGTCGGATAAATTCGTTGGTCGGGCCCGGGCGTTGCATCGTCACGAGTTAAGGGTGCAAATTGAGTCTGGCGCTCCTCTCGGATTAACTGGCTTTCCCACGTCACTAAATACTGTTTATAGTACTACGGAGTTAACCGCAACTCTCGGAATTTCGGCAACAGCTCGTCCGGACCCGGTACGAATCGTCTATGTGGACGCTCGCGCGCATGCGCGAGAGAGAAAAAGAGCGAAAACGCGACGAGTACACCGGATATGGCAAAAGGGTGGTTGGGGGTGGGTTTAAGGGAAGTTTCGTAAAATTAGGGAAAACAACGGCTTCGACTCGCGCTCTCAGCTTCCATCTCTCTTGGACTATTCGAGTTCGTCCGTCTCTAATTCGTAAATTTTCGCTGCGCGTATACGCGTCTACACTTGGCCATTTCCTCCCGGGCACGCGTAGGCAAAATTCGTGTCAACGCTAATCGGATCATTCTGTTATACCTTCACTCCCATTTCCTATTCTCTTTACTCTCGTTTAGCTCCGTTCTTACGCGGCTTGCAAATTACGAAAATGAAAAAAAAAAAAAACCAAAAAAACTAAAAAAAAATGAAAATTTAAGCGAGGGAAAATATGAAAAATGAGAAAGGGATTGAATACTCGTTTCAGTATTTTTATTTATTGTTTTTTATGGGTAGAGATATATATCGTTTTTATTATTTATAAAAAGGAAGGGGTAGTTTAATTATTATGAAATATTTATTTCCGTGGGGATTATATTATTTCTATGAAAAGATATATTTTTAGTTGGTGCTTAATTGTTTGGTAAATCAATTTAAATATTTGTAGAATTAATAAAGATCTTTTTGTTTGGGTTAATAAATTCGTTTTTACGTAATGAATGAAAATTGATTAATGGTTATGAATTAATTGTTGCGATATGGTGGGAACTTTTTCGTTTTATATTTTTCGGATAATGATAATAGCGCGAACTCGAAAGTGGAATCGCCTCAAATTTGTTTTATCGTCTAACTTTCGATTTATTTATTTGGACTCATTTGTGGGAAATATAAATTTATTTGTGTGGAAATGAAATTTATTTATTTGAAAAGAAATATTATTTATTTGATAAACAAATTTTATTTATTTGAAAAATAAATCTTACTTATTTGAAACACAAATTTTATTTATTTCAAAAACAAATTTTATTCATTTGAAAAACAAATCTTATTTATTTGAAACACAAATTTCATTTATTTGAAAAACAAATTTTTCTTATTTGACAAAAAAAATAATCTATTTATTTTAGAAATAAATACGTTTTTAAATAATACATTTTTTTAAATTTTCGCGATTATAAGACAGTTAATAATTACGGAAGTATAATCAACTTTTTCGTTTTATTTTTCAATAAATAATAATAGCGCAAGCTGATGGGTGGAACCGCTTGAAATTTTTCAACCCGTCTGAACCTTTGTCGCATTTGCTAGGGGACGTGGATATCTCGTGTCCCTTTTTGTAGCGCGGTTATCCGCACACCCGCTAGACAATGAGAGGAGACCTTGGATAAAAAGGTTTAATAGCCGTCGATGCGGCATCGACGGATGCGAGCGACGAGAGATGGAGTGGGGGAACAAAAAAACGTCGCGGATCTCGCCTCGCGAGCGATTTCTCGATCATCAATCCAGGAAAAACAAAACGTTGCCACGATTTTTCTTCAAGTTTTTTCGGGGCCTTTTCCTAGGCGGGGACGATTGCGATGCGGATGAGAAACGACAGGATGGACGCGTCTCGTCGAACGTCCGCGGATTTCATTTTTTTTTTTTTTTTACCTTCTGCCTCGCTACCAAAGAAAAGCATTAAGGGGTAAGCCGTTCTAAGTGATCTTGAAGAAAAAGTTTTATTCACTCGCTCTTTCGAGACTGATGGATGCAGCCTCGGACTTGGGACCTTTTTTGGATTTTTTTTTCACTCGGTTTGTAAAAAAAAAAAAAAATATTTTTTCGAATATTAATTCCAGCAATTTTCTAGATTTTTTGATCGCTTGGATTTATCAAAGATTATTCTCAATTCAGACTTGTTTTCCTCTGAATTGTTCACTTGGCCCGTTTATTGAATTTTTGATAATAAAAAAAAAAATATATATATATATATATACTTTTGGTTTCGATTTTTGGGTTTTGGTTTTTAGGTTTGGGGGTTTTTAGTATTGGATTTTTCATTTTGGGTTTTTTTATTTCGATTGGAATTTCTTATTTGGTTTTTTTCATTTGGGTTTTTTTTTTATTTGGTTTATTCTGGGTTTTTCCGTTTTGTGTTTTTAATTTAGTTGTTTTGGATTATCAAGTTTGGGTTTTCAGGTTAGAATTTTTTGTTTTAGTTTTTTGTTTGAACATAAATATTCTCATTTACATTTACTTATTGATTTATTTATTCTTCAATTTAACAAAACTATATTTATATTTAAATATAAATACAGTTTAGGTAGGGTTTATTTGGGTTTGTATATAAACTATCATTATCCACGAAAATAAATATATTTAGTTGTTTAAATATAAATGTTACAAGTTACAAACAAATCTGAAACAATTCCAGAACAAACAATTCCTAAAGGACAAATCCGCAAAAACGGAGTTCCATATCCGAACCCATCCATTCATCAAACTCGAATCAATTTCGAAATAATTTCAAATCAATTTCCCTCGAACGAGACTCGACCGGAGAGGCGTTGAAACGAGTCGGAGAAAAAAAAATGAAATAAAATAAAATGAAATTTAAAAAAAAGGAAAAAAAAAAAATTGACGAAAGGTGTTTCACACTCGAATCGGGACTTCAATCTCTTCCGTTTCTTGTCACGGTTTTCCGGACTTTGCCACGTTCCACTCTAAATTAAATCAAGAATATCAGACACGTTTTATTTAATCAGTGAAAATGTCGTTGAAATTTCTCTCCCCTCCCCACCCCCCCCCCCCTTCGTCTTTCTCGCTCCGTTTCTCTCTTTCCATCGTTTACCGACCGAGCAGATCGCGAACAATTTCCGAGGCAATATGGAGACTGGGAAAGGGGGGGGGGGGTTGAAGGTTGGTTCGCACTCGACAGTTTTCATCTACGCTCATACCACGATCGATCGACGTTAATCGCGACTAAAATTACTGTCGCTCTCGGGCGAGAGGTTCCCCAAGACGCGGTGAATTTCCAAGCTCTGACGTACCATAAAATTGGCGGAAACGAGGAGACGACGAGACGATGAAGAGAAGAAAAAAAAAAAGGAGAGAGAGGGGGCAAGTTACATTCACAAGTTTTTGAAACGTCTTCGAGACAAATCCCGTTTCTCCATTTATTTTCCTTAAATCGAATCAGCATCGTTTTATCGCGACTGAATTATCTCTCTCTCTCTCTCTCTCTTTCTCATTCTATGCTCCGAGTCGAGAAATAAAATTCTCGGCAAATTGCGAAAAAAAAAATATATATATATATATATATATATACATTTTTTTTATGTATGTGTGTATAGCTTTGGACCAGTCATCGAGATTTCTGATTATTTTTTTTGTCCTCTTTGGCAACTTCGGTAAGCTTCAATTACTGATAAGCCTGATTCGTGAAAAATCAGAGTATAGTGACATTTTTTTTTTTTTCATTTACAGCTGATGTCGATGTTTTTGAGAGTTTTGAAAAGTTTCGAAGATTGGTTGGGAGAGCACCTTTCTTTTGGTGTTTTGAGAGAATTCTTGAAAGGATTTTTGACGACTAGTTATAAATTTTGAGATATTGAATTTTGAAAATTATTTGATTTGATGTTGATCTTATTTAAGAAACAGAATCAAACAAACCCAAACAGAGCGAGACAAACTCAAATGAACTCAAGCAAACCCAAACGAACTCGAATAAACTCAGTAGGAATATAAACGAACCTAAACGAACTCAAATAAACTGAAACAAACCCAAACAAACCGAAACGAACTCGAACAAACCCAAACGTATCAAAACGAGTGTTGGTTTGGATTGGTTGAATCCTAGAAGTTTTGGAAACTAGTTTGATTTTCGTCTGTTTGAAGACCGGTTTAAAAATAATTCCGAAGCTCGAAAAGAAAATGAAAAAAAAAAAAAAAAAAAAAAAAAAAAAAAAAAATGGTAATAAATTTAAAAATACAATAAAAAAATAATAAATTGCAATATATATTTACGTATATATAACAAAGTAACAAGAAATTAAAAAATATACGAAAAATAATAACAAGTAAAAATAATAATATTAAAAAATAATAATAAGTAAAGAAAATAATACTAAAAAATAATAATAAGTAATGAAAATAATACTAAAAAATAATAACAAGTAAAGAAAACAATACTAAAAAATAATAATAAGTAAAGAAAATAATACTAAAAAATAATAATCGACAAAATAATCGTTCCAATCTCTTAGAAAAAGAAAAAAAAAAAAGCACAAACAAAAAAATCGTCGAGAGAATTTTCATCAACGCGGCGATTCGCATTAGCGATATATTTGTAAGGGCGCGCATTGAATTTCTTTCGAGAGGCAACTTTCGCGAAGGGCGACCCTTAAGGGGCATTACGGCGAATATTATTAGGCTCGAAGAGCGAGGTCTTTCAGTGCGTCACGTTATAATTAGAGGAAAAAAGAGCAGGAAAAGACAGATAGATAGAGAGAGAGAGAGAGAGAGAGAGAGAGAGAGAGAGAGAGAGAGAAAGAGAGAGAGAGAGAGAGAAAGAGCGATTTTAATAGGACCAAAAAACAAAAAAGAGCGCAGAACGAGCACGAAGACAGGAAAACAAAACTGGCAAGGGCCTCGCTCTTTGAACTTTGATAAGACTCGAGAGATGGAGAGATCGCCGGTACGGCATCATGCGCCAGTATTTCTCTTATAGAACGCGCAAAAGATTCTTATCTCCGGATTTAATATTAAACGGATTCCTTTTGATATCGCCCCGAGACGACGCTGAAGGGAAATCTTTTTTTCCTCCCTTAACCCACCCCTCTTTTTTTTGTCCTCATCGGGTTTCCCCGCTCGAGTTTTCTCATCGGGACGCGCCGAGATTACGAGAAGAACGGGCAAGACATTTCTGTAATATACCTCGCGGGAATGTGCCACGAGATCGCGTTCCCGACTGAAGAGAAAAAGAGACACAGGGGTTGGGGCGGTGAAGAAGGGCGGGGGGGGGGGGGGGGGGGGGGGGGGGGGGGGGGGGGGGGGGGGGGGGGGGGGTTATAGGGGGGATGGTGGTGGAGGATTTTCTTTGATGAAGTGAGAACGAGATCTTCGCGCAGGGCACGATAGCTAATCGCGTATAAACGCTCCAGTTTGTATAATCGTCCCTTGGAGACCCTTCGTTGGGACAAGAATACCGGCGACAAAAATGCTACCCTCGAATACCCCGATTTTAGGGCTCGAACACTTTGGAGTGTAACTAATTCTATTACGCGTTTCGAATTTAAAAAGTGGGTACAAAATCGTGGGGGAATGTTTTTGTAAAGGTTTTTCAAAATTTTGTTTGGGTTTGTTTGGGTTGGTCATCGAGGAATTTTTTGGTAGATATTCGTTTTTTGGGGGGTCGGGGGAGTTTACTTTAATTTGGGGGATTTTAATTAATCGCAATCTGCGTTTTGAATACGAAAAATTGGGTTTGTTTGGGTTTGTTTGGGTTGGACATCGAGGGATTTTTTGGTACATAATTGTATTTTTTTTTTAAGTCTTTTTGAACGACGAAAAAACTGAGTTTTCGATGGGCTTCGTTACTGGGATTAGGCTTGGTGATGGACGACAGGAGGCACTTTCTTTAAACAATTTTAATTTTGTTGTTTATGGAGATTTGTTAATGAAAAAAAAACGTACTCTAGGTGAGAGTACGTATCAAACGTGGATAAAATTTCAAGCTCGTCGGCCCCATACTTCGATCAGGAAAAAATATTGAAAATCGGTCTGTACTTTTGGGGACGAAAAGGGGTACGTTCTTTAAATAACAATAATATTGGTGTTTATCGTTTTTTTCGAGTGAAAAAAAAACTCCGCTCCCACGAAAATATATATAAAGCATGGATAAAATCTCAAGTGCGCCATACTCATACTAGGATCAGGAAAAAATATTGAATATTGACCTATCCTGATCCCCAATAGGCACTTTGTTTAAATAACAATAACTCAAAAGTTTATCAATATTTTTTGCTCAAAAAAAAATCTAACCTGGACAAAATGATAAACAAACTTCTCGTAAAATTTCAGCTCTGCAGTACCCGTATTATCATAGAAAAAAAAATATCTTAGTTCGAACTCCGTGTATTCAGCGAACACACTCGTTGAAATTTTCAAGCGATTCGAAACTTTCATTTTATTATTCAAAAATTTGGAAAATTCAAAATCACCTCCCCCGCACTAAAAATCAGTAATGTGAGATAATACGTTATCAAATGTCAATATTTTTCGACACTAAAAAAAAGCAATATTAGAAAATTGTTGCAGAAAAGTATCTTTCATCCAGGCAGTATGAGCCGGACGACCCGGTGGATCAAATTGTCCCCGGAATGTGTCAGGAAACCCATGCAAGCGCGAATTACCCTCCGGAGACGAAGGAGCTATAAAAAGGTTACCAAATCCGTCCCCGTTGAAGATTGTAAAACGGGAGCGTTAAAATATCCGCTTTGGGGCGTATAAACAATGAAATAGCGTTGCAACGCCGCGAAATTTCCGTATACCCCATGAAAGTGATACCCCGTACCGTCTTTGGCAACGTAAAACTCGACTTCGATCGTTAAACGTCGTGAGAAATAATCTCCAAAATTTATTATTATTAAAAAAAAAAAAAAAAAAAAAAACCTCCGAAAGACAAAATTATCAGCCAGAGTTAATTGCACCCTCATCCCCTCCCGAGCCGTTTAAATACTTTCTCAGAGTGTCGGATAACTCCGCCAGCCAAAACGCGAAAGATTGGACCAAAAAAAAAAAAAACCAGAAAAAAATGGTGGAAAATTAACGAAATTTTTCATCGTGAAAAAAGCAGCCATGTTTTTTTCATTCCTTCCCTGCCCAACCTCGCCCTCTTCTTCTTTTTTTTTGCCAGCGCTTTCGCCGGTGAGTTTTCGCGGTTGTGCCCGTGTAATCATTATCATGATCGCGTGAGAGACCTTCATTTGTATATCCTCTTTCCAGGGCCGGTACAAAGTTGAAACGAGCGTTATTTATCATCGTCAAGCTCTTTCCACCTTGAGTCGTTCCACACCTCGGCTACGCGGTTCGCTTTATCTAGGGAGTGAGAAAGGAAGAGGGAAGAAAGTGGGATGGGGGTTGGTAGTGAGCGAGAGGGGGAGGGAGGGTGAGTTTTCGTTCTCGCCGATATAATATATCGATCGCATTACTCGGGGGGTGAACATCGAGGGAAGCTTTTGTGCGTGTACTTATATATATGTATATCTAGACGTACTTATCGATACAACCAGCCACCCCCTCCCTTTACCAACCCGGCGAGTTCTCGGCAGTCTTGCAGACTTATTATACAATTTTTTCAGTATTTTTTTTATATTTTTTTCTCTGTGTAACGTTTCGAGGTATTACCACCAGGTGTCGGGACTCCCAGGGATACAAAGAGGGAGAGCCTAGTGTTTGAAGAGGCGGGGAGGGGGGGAGATGATGAAGAAAAAAACCATACGAGATCCATCTCGGGAGAGGTTTAGGAGTTGATGTTGAAAAATGATGTGGAATGGTCTATAGGGTACCATTCCACATCTAACTTTGATGACTGATAACTATAGGTAACAGTTATCAGTCATCAAAGTTATCAGTCATCAAAGTTATCAGTCATCAAAGTTATCAGTCATCAAAGTTATCAGTCATCAAAGTTATCAGTCATCAAAGTTATCAGTCACAAACGTTATCAGTCACAAAAGTTATCAGTCACAAAAGTTATCAGTCACAAAAGTTATCAGTCACAAAAGTTATCAGTAAGTTATCAGTTATCAACGTGATCAGCTATCCAAGTTATCAGTTATCAAATTTATCAGTTATCAAATTTATCAGTTATTAAAGTTATCAGTTATCAAATTTATCAGTTATCAAAGTTATTAGTTATCAAATTTATCAGTTAACAAATTTATCAGTTATCAAATTTATCAGTTATCCAATTTATCAGTTATCACAGTTATCAGTTATCAAAGATACATTTGACAAGATATATTTTATTACGAAAAAAATAATACGACATAATTTTAGAATCTTTTCTACAGTTTGGAGCAATAAACCGTTCGGATGACGAATCCTGGAACACTTAGTCTCCCTTATAAACATTTGGGGCACACCCACACTCCCGTACTCAAAGTTCTGTACACGTTAATCATACGAGAAGCAATTAGACGCGGAAACGTTGCAATAAAAATAACCGTGGGCGAATAGACGTTCGAGCGTTAGACCAGGTTGAGTCTTTTGATCCTCCTCGGCTTCCGTGATAAGGCTCGGGTAAAACTTCTTACAAGAAGGTCGAGGAGCTGAGAGGAGCGTCACGGATAAAACTGGAGTTCACGAGAGAACGATGTTAGCATTGGCGTAAACTAGGGGCAAAAGTACTCCTCCCCGAAACCCAGAAAAAAATCGATCCGAAATAATTAAATTTCATTTATCGATTAATTCAATTTAATTTTTATTAAAGCAAGCACAAAAACATAGTTCCATAAAATTCGAAATATTTCCTCTAGATTTAGGCATTACTCGCTGGATATAAAAAAAAAATGTCCAAAATTAAAAAAAAATTTGAGTGGATTTGTTGTGGAAGTTTTTTTTATCGAATAATACCCAAATTATTTTCGAATTTTTTACTAATTAATTTATTAGTAGCGATAATAAATAATAATAAAAATAATCAAGCAATTTGTAATAAATAATCAATTAAGCTCAATAATTGATATTAAACATAAATAACCAAAGAATGTTTAACAGATATTAAATGATTACAAATATTCAATAATAATACAATCAACCAATTTTTCATTGTTTCATCCATTGCAATAACCAATTTCCAAAAATTATCCAAAACCTCCTGAAAACCTAATTCAATTAATAACGAAAAATTGGTCTCAAATTCTTTAAACAATTATCAGTATTTAACATTCCAATTAATGAGAATCGTGATATAAAAATGTACCATATTTCGTCTCACCTATTTATCGTTTACAAAAAAATTAATTACATCGATAATAAAATTATAATAAAATTATAAAAAATCAAATATTAACATATTCAATACCTTCGTTATATTAAAATGAAAATATATAATTAAATACCTATAATTAAATAGAAATAAATTCGTGAATATTCATTAAAAATAATTGATAAAAAAAAAAGGTCATTTCGAAAACCTGTTTTGTGTCATCAGGTACCTATATCAGGTTTTCTTGGCGCCAAAATAAACTGCTGGCTACGCCAATGTACCTTCACCAATGTATATTCTGTCTCTCTCATTCTCGTTACATATATATTACGCCTGGATGGGGTATAACGGTGTGCTTTAATATTTCACGTGAAGCTTAAGGTGGTTATAAGCGACCTCGCATTGCTGCATCCGCAATGAGGCGAGAGAAGCCACATTCTAGTTGGGATAGGAGGTTGGAGGTCTCCTTCCAAGAGACGCGGCGAGGGATGATGTCAAGGAGTCGAAAAAGAGAGGGGTGAGAGAAAGTGCGAGAAGGAGGGGGGGAGGGGGGGGGAGCTCCTGCACCCTCGATGCGTTCGAGGTGCTCCCATTTTCATTTCCGCGGTAGTCAGCTGCTCGCAAAGGACGAAACTGGTAGCCAAGATAGATAGGTAGATAGTGTGCGAGTGGCAGACCGAGGAGGAAAAGGGAATCCCCGGTAAAAACCGGAAATGAAAGTGGAGGAAGAAACGAGGCTAAACCGCATCGTTCCAAAAAGAAAACGCGTGCGGATATACAGGGTGGTCCTGGAATTACGTCCAATTCGTTCTCGACATCTTCGACGATTTTCTGTTTTTTTTTTTTTTGAAAAAGATTTTTTTTTTATTTTTAAACAATTGGTATATATTTTTTTGTAATATATTTTATTATTAATATTATATTATTTATTGTATATTTAGTTGTTTTATTATATTGTATATTGTATTTTATATACTTTTTTTTTTTAATTATTTAATTGAAAATATCAGTGGTGGTAAAAAAATTATTTTAATATGAGATAAAGAAGTGATACGAGATTATAATATGAGAGATTAAAAAATATATGTAAATATCTATAGATTTCGTATAACGTATATCAGTATTGATGTATTATATATAAATAATAATATTTTCATTCACTCATTTGTATAAAACTTTTAAAAATATATATTATATATTGATATAGAAACATATAATGAGTATATATTGAATTATCGAGAACTTCGTTTCATATATTGAATATATTTAAATATCGAATATTAATATACAATGTACAAACTCTTCAATCAACATCCAAACGAAAATCGTTCTCCCTGACACCAAAAGTACAATAGTTATTTTTAAAAATATTTATTATTGTATTTCGATCAATATATATACATATTTATTTATTATACATTTATTATTTATATATAGAAATGTACCGAAAATTTATTATAAACGTATTTTTATACAAAAATACATAATTATACACTAAATAGAAAAAAAAAATAGAAAAAATTTTTCATTTTACTGTTATCTTTCGATCTCGATTCCACAAAATTCTGATTACGTCATTTATCAATCTTTATTAAAGAAAAAAAATCAGTTAACTCAGCCAGATTTTTTGTCACGACAAAAAAAATATTAAAAATCATATATATATTTAAGGGGACGATGAATACTGAATTTTCACGATCGAATTGTAGATTTTGTAAATTTTTTTTTTTTTTTTTTTTTTAAAGAGCGAATACACCCACGAGGTTACGGAAGCGCAATAAGGGATGAAAGAAAATGAGCAGGAAGGCACTTGACTCATGCGCACCTCGTACATTCGCCTCGGGCAGGAGACTTTTGTTTTTTTTTCTTTTTTTGTTTTCATTTTCGTTTTTCGTTTTTTTACGGATGCTACGAGAGACTGGAGGCTGTATCTTCTCCTCCCCCCCCCCCTCCACCCCCTTCTTCTTGGCTTCCTGTTTATGACGATAATAACTCTCGGCGCACGAGCGGACCAGCCGTTGGGGTGTGGATCCCACCGATAAAAATGTACGCCCACGTAGACACGCTGAGGATAAATAAAGTCACCCCCCCCCCTCTCGCAACCCCTGTAACCACCACCCGTGTAAAAATAACGCGTTACGATCAACCCTTTTGTGCGAAGTCTCGAAATGACGCGTCTTCAACGAACGCGTCAAAACAAAATCTTCTGGAAAATGATAACTGAGATAACAGATGGGATATAAAATTCTAACCTTCCGAAAATGACATTTTTTTTTGCAGTCATTTTTAAAATTTTTTTTTATGGCGAATTTAAATCGAGAAAAATATACGATCGTCCATTAATAGAGGTAAATGATAACAAAATCACTATAAGAGTCCGATAACCTCTTAAAAAATTACGACGTCTTACTTTTTTTCATTTTGGAAAAAAAATTAAATTGGGTCCCTTGAGTAATGAAGTTTTCATCATGTAGGGAAAAAATACTTAAAGAATGGGTTTTTACTTCAATCGAAAAATATGAAAAAAATTTAGTGCTGGTTTTTAACTTCAAATATAAATATTTAAAAACACAATATTTTGAGTTTTTAAATATTTATATTTTTTGATTGTAAAGCTTAGGGTTTACAAAAAATGTTGTAAACCTTAGGGTTTACAAAAAATATTGTGTTTTTAGTAGGTAGTTTTGATTTTCCAAAAAGTAGGGTAGTTTTGACTTTCTTTTCTAAAAAAGAAAATCAAAACTACCCCACTTTTTGGACCCTCGAAAAATTACGATCTCTCACCTCAGGAGAGAAAATCACAACGTCGCTATTCGTCGACTATAATCCAAAAAAATCCAAACAAACCCAAACAAACCCAAACAAACCTAAACAAACCCAAGCAAACCCAAACAAACTAAAAAAAATTAGTAAAAGATAAAACCATACTGACGCTATTTATCGACTACAACCCCTAAAGAAATCACTACCTCTATCCCGCCCAAAGAAAAATATAAAAAACGACCCTCCTCTTTTCAACCCCTAAAAAAGATCGCAATCCCTCTTCCACTTGGTCGCCACGGT
This sequence comes from Ophioninae sp. A BG-2022a, assembly GCA_030523105.1. NCBI lineage: Eukaryota > Metazoa > Arthropoda > Insecta > Hymenoptera > Ichneumonidae > Ophioninae sp. A BG-2022a. The sequence continues at coordinate 29,149 of JAPYZI010004341.1, forward strand.
CCTCAAAAAAAAAAAACTGAGACTTCGACTCAGCTTCCAAAAAAGGAGAAATCGTTATTAAAAAGAAGAAAAAAAAACAAAATGAAAAGAGGAAACGCGGACTCCCGAGGGGATGAAAAAAGAGGTCCTCCGGTTGTAGAGGTCAGAGGGAACAAATGCGTCATAAACATATTTCCAGCGCGTGACCGAGTTAGCAAGGGGTTATCCGGTGGTCCATTGGTCAGAGGGATGCGCGGTACGTTTGCAGATGGGGTTGGTTTACCACCGGATGACCGGGACACCGGACCCCGTACCGAGGAATATACGTACATGGGGACATTTGGGGGTTGCAGTAGGGTTTGGGGTGGTGGAAGATGAGGAATATTCGTGTGTGTGTGTAACAAAGAAAGAAAGCCCAGTGGGCCACACGTTGCGCGTAACCTTTCGGCTCTTTCTCTTCTTTTCCCTTTCAACCCCCGAAACTACCCCCGAAACCACCCCCGGGTGTAAAATAGTAGCTGGCCAGGATCCAACCTCGTACGTTACTTCCGGTTGGATCCTGTATAACGTACCTGCCAACCTCCTTTCGCGAACGAGTTTCACCATCCCACCCTCTCTTCAACCTTTTTCCCACCTCTCGCCACCCCTTGCCTCCTCGCGTGGCCTATATATCCTTCGAGAGGTTTCGCTTCGAATTTTCAGTTTCCGGCTGCGTTCGCAGCAAGGTTAAAAACGTCCTGAGAAACACCATCCCTTGACCCTTTCCTCCTGTCACGTACCACCCCTTCGCTATCTCCAGCCTTATCCCACCCCCTTCCTCCACCGACAAAAATCTGATCGGCCAGCGTTCCTCTCTGGATTCGAAGAATCTATGACCTCGTAGAAATATCTTTGCGAACAACCGTTTAAGCCTTCCTCTCGGATATCCCGAGCTTTCGGTTTCGATCCAAAAACACTTTGCTATCGAATTTCGAATTTTTTATTCTTTTATTTTTTTTTAATTTCAGGTTGTCTATTTTCAAATTCCAAATGATCAATTTTCACATCGCAAGTTATCGTATTTCGAATTTTCTTATTTTTATATTTCTAATTGTCAAATTTCAAACCGTCAAACTTCAAATTCTCAAATTTCAAACCCAAACAAACTTTAAATTCCCGAATTTCAAACCCAAACAAACTTTAAATTCCCGAATGTCAAACCCAAAAAAACTTTAAATTCCCAAATTTCAGACCCAAACAAACTTTACATCCCCAAATTTCAAACCCAAACAAACTTTATATTCCCAAATTCCAAACCCAAACAAACTTTAAATTCCCAAATATCAAACCCAAACAAACTTAAAATTCCCAAATTTCAAACCCAAACAAACTTAAAATTCCCAAATATCAAACCCAAACAAACTTTATATTCCCAAATATCAAACCGAAACAAACTTTAAATTCCCAAATGTCAAACCCAAACAAACTTAAAATTCCCAAATTTCAAACCCAAACAAACTTTACATTCTCAAATTTCATATTTTCAAATTTTTTACTCCCTTGTTTAAGGGAGTAAGAAATTTAAGAAATTTGCGAAAAATTTAAGAAATTTGAGGTTCTCGAAATTCTTTTCTTTTTTTTATTCGAGAAACGCTTTTATGAAGGAAATAGCCGACGAAAGTTTTCCAAAGACCAACCAGTGGGATACGCGCCACAAAACGTATAAGGCAAGCTAATTGGATGCCTTCTGTATGGAGGCGATATCCGACTATATTGAATCCTGAGAGGCATTAATGCTGCGAATTCTATCTCCGGGGTGTATTTTCTCGTCTATCCGAACTACTTGTTTATCCCTCCAATTTCCATTATCTTCGGTCTTCCCTCTCTCTCTCTCTCTCTCTCTCTCTCTCTCTCTCTTTCCCTGTATACTTAGGCCTCATCATTTTTTCGATATCCCCTGCCCCCCTGCTACCTCCCTCACTCTCTTCCTCTTTCTCGTATGAAATTCCTTATTTTTTATTGCATAGGAACCCCTTAAGGGAATGACGAAAAGGTTGGAAACTTTTGACGCGCGTAGTTTCGTCCCAACGAAAACACACACGTATACGTACGCGTGTCAACCGATACTCACATACGTATAAGTGGTATATAATTTCCGGAAAAACTATACGAGATATCAATATGAATCTAACGCCATTTAAGTTAAGGAAAAACCTTGTCCAAACACACCCATTGAATCTCTATAGTATATAAGAAGCTCGCTCTACGACCTTCAAATTTCGTGATTTTTGAAATTCCGGAAAAGTGGCCGGGGTAGTCGAACATTTTTTTTCTGTTTTAAAAGTATTAAAAGGGTCCATTTAATCGCAAATTTTCAGCTGATTACGAATATCAACGAATTTTCGTCGAAAGCACCGCACACGACAAAAAAAATCGTGATTTTAGAAGTTTTTTACTATTTTTTCACGGAAATTTTGGGTCCAGGGGGAAATTATGGGCAGATTCGTGTTCAGGGGATCAAATTACATCGAAATGGACCTATAAAAAAAATATTAAAAATCCAAAAATTTTTTCGATTTTTGGGGACAATACGGTTTTTCACTAAATCGTCCGTAACTTCTTTTCCTTTAGGATTTGGCAGTCCACTCTGTGCTCAATCTCTTTGTTACAATTTTCCCGTCAAAATGATTTTTTAATAATTAAAATCCGATGTTTTTTCGATTTTTGGCAGAATTTCAAAGTTGGACCATCGATTTTTTCAAATTTTTCCATACATACCCCTTTGCCTCTTTTTTTGCGATTTTTCAGATGGACTTTTCGGGAAAACTTTAAGAGATATCGATACGAATCCAACGCCATTATTTAAGTTAGGCAAAAACCTTTTTCAAACTCACCAATTGAATCCCCATAGCACATAAAAAGTTTGCTCTACGACCTTTTGAAATCTCGTGATTTTTGAGATTTCGGAAAAGAGGCCGGGGGAAGTCGAAATTTTTTTTTTCCGTTTTTTAAACTCTTAAAAGAGTTTATTTATTCAGAAATTTTCTGCTGATTACGAATATGCTTGAGTTTTTGCCAAAAGTGTAAAATTAGAGTGGGAAAATGGGAAAAACGGTTCTAGAATATTTTTTTGACATTTTTCTCTCCAAATTTTGGGTTTTCGGGGAAATAAATGGTATTTTCGTGTTCAGGGGACAAAGTTACATCTAAATAGACCAATAAAAAAAATATTAAAAATCCAAAATTTTTTTCAATTTTTTGGCAAAATAAGTTTTTTCACTCAATCATCGATAACTTTTTTCCCTTTAGGATTTGGTACTCCACTTTTCACTCATTCTCTTCGTTATGATTTTCCCTTCAAAATGCTTTTTTCATCATGAAAATCCGATGATTTTTCAATTTTTGGCAGAATTTCAAAGTTGGACCATCGATTTTTGCAAATTTTTCCATACATACCCCTTTGCCTCTTTTTTAGCGATTTTTCAAGTGGACTTTCC
>JAPYZI010004342.1:0-14049 GCA_030523105.1 Ophioninae sp. A BG-2022a
TCTTTCTGTTTTGTTTTTTTTTTTTTTTTTTTTTTTTTTTTTTTTTTTTTTTTTTTTTTTTTTCATTTTTATTTATCTTCGCCCGAAGATCAACATTTTCCCGGCGAATATATCGCTCCCCCCTCTTCTCCCTTTCTTCTTTCCTCTCTCACCCATCGCCGGAGAAGAAAAACGAAGCGAGACGAGGGACACGCGAGAATAATTCGTCTTGTATCATATTTACGATAAATGCGAGGGAAAACAAAAGTGCGTCGTGAAAATTTCAAAAAAAAAACGTATATATATATATATATATATATATACGCATACATGTATATATATATACATCGTTTCGTCTGTAAATTGCGAATCGTAGTCGTCTGTGGCACCAAAAAAAAAAAAAAGAAGAAAAAAATAAGCGGAAGAAAACATAAATTACGTCGTTTAAATTGAGAACGAAGAAAAAGAAGAACGAAAAAGGAATGCGCGCACACAGAGTGCGAGAAAAATAAATCGGTTTATTAACACAGAGCCTAAGTAATTTGTATAAAAAAAATAATAAAAAAAAAAAAAAACAAAACCAGATATAAAGATGAAAATAAAAACTAGAAAACTGTAAAATATTACGAGTGTCGAGAAAGATTTTTGGCGTACACGTCTTTAGGGGACTATAACTGTGTAACGAGGATGATGATGATGGTGATGACGATGATGATGATGATGATGACAATGATGATGATGGTGATGATGATGATGACGATTATGACGATGATGATGATTATGATGCTGATGATGATGATGATGGCGATGATGATGATGATAATGATGATAATGATGATGATGATGATGATAATTATGATGATGATGATGATCCGAGTGAAGAGAAAAACGTGCGAGAAGAATTATACTCTGTAATATCAAAGGAACAAAAAAGAAAAGAAAGAACAAGACAAAAATAATATTCGATAGGCATTTTTACTCCAGCACGAAGAAAACAAAATTCAATCGGACATGGATCGTTTAATTTTGGGCATTCTCACATTCTTTCATTCTTTTTTTCGTTTTTTTTTTTCCTTCATTCTTCTCGACGTTTCTACGAGCCCGTTACAATTTTTGGGATCACGTTGTCCCTCTACGAAAAAAACGAAGAAAAAAAAAAGAGGAAAAAAGAGAGAGAGAGAGAGAGAGAGACGAAAATCTCATAACGGAGAAATCATTTATTAGGATTTAATGCATTTTTGTGACCTGGTTTAATGTTAATAATCGTTATTAGGAGGATATCAGTTTTATTGTCTATTTAATTATGTGAGATAATCGAGAATATCAGTGGATTGTAATTCGGAATCGATACAATAATACGATTAAGCATACATCTTTGTGTAATATAAATATAATGAATTAATAAAAACACGATATAAGTCGCAACGATTCGCACACTTTTATTTCCTTCGCTGTCGCGAAAGAAAAGTCCTATACTCGAGTCTCGATTAAATAACGTTGAGTACTCGAATTATTTTTTCAAATGAATTTTCTAATTTTATTTTTGAAACGAATTTAATTTAATTTAATTTTATTTTAAAGAATTTCGTGGCTAAATAATTATTTTTAACGAGCTCGATCCGACCAAGTGTTATTTTCAACGTGCCATATTTATTTCGCGACTTCAGCGCCGCCCTCGATTATTTTTTTCCACCGAATTGTCCGACAAAATCCGTTATTCGCGTCCGAAGCCGACTCAAAGTTCGGGCGAGCGCCGCGCGCGCGCCACGGTCGTTCGAACAGCGCTGACTCGCATCCTTTCTTTTCGTCAGTCCTTCCTAAAGCGCCGTAGGATGTGGTGGTTGCTCGTGATCGTGAACGTCGCCGTTAGTCGTCGCGTCTCGATAAAACATTCGCTCGTCTGAGAAACAAGCGCGCAAGTTTTCGAAACCCCGATTGAAAGATTACTCGAGAGATCGGCGAACGAAAGAAAAAAAACAAAAAAAGAAAGGGAAACGAAAAAACGTGACGAATGGTGGGAACTCGGTGATAGAAATAATGCGGACGCGGAAATGGGTAATTTATCGACTGTGGTGAGTTTCGGTGTTGCATTATTGGTGCCCTATCTCGTGGATTATGTGTGGGCTCAGCAGGAAATCGCGAGAGGTAAGGAAAAGTTCGTATCCTTGGAACTGCGAGTGAAAGTCTTCGAAAACACATCCGTTTTGTAATCTACGTTTCAAAATGCAGTACTTTTGCTTTTTTAACTTTCGCATTTCGCGTGTATTCTTTTCACGCTGTTCATACGCGAGTTGACGTTCCGCCGAGACGCGCTCCGACAGGTGTCAATAACACGTGACCTAACCCACAAAAATTCCGTTCACCTACGCTCGCGACGAAACTAAATTACATCCGCGTTTCGCGAAAACTCGACGAGCAATGAAAAGGTTAAGTCAAGAAAACGCGAAGTGTTTTTTTATCGTTTACAGGACTCTGGCGATTGGAGGAATTTTATTACAGTCGAATAACGCAAAAGTGAAAGTTTACAACGTTGGAATGCAACGAAAATTGATGTTTTTTTCTTCTTCCAATCGCTTCGATTCTTTTGTTTCGTCGTGAGAAAAAAACCTTTCTGTTGCGAAACGAGCTCGGACTATTGAAACCTTCGTTGCGTTCCAACGCTTGAAACTTCACTTCTCTTCAATAGCAAACGTCGGAATGATGCAAATAAAATGAGTCTTGCTTCGATAAGTGAAACGTGCATCTGCGGGCTGACGTTCCGTCGAGTGATCGTGCCATCTTGTATCAACATACCGGCTCGTGGATACGAAAACGCGCATGCGCGCTTAAACGTTTATGAAAATATTTGGACTTTATCGAATCATCTCGCACTCCGCAACGTTGAACCTGAACGTCTTAACACAAAATCGTAAAATTCAACAAAAATTGTAATAATTCTGTATTATATCGGCTTTTTCGATAAATATCTCTATTTTGTTACAGACAACGATATTATTCACGTGAAAAAAGATTTTTATGAATATTCAATTTTTTATAACCATGTTTTACAATTTGGTAAATTTTTTAAGTTTTCCGATGCCGTTTGCATTAAAGGATTTTATTTTCGTGGTATCGAGGCATCGCAAAATGTAAACACACATTATTTCTTTAGGTACCATAACTGACCCAACAAACCGAATTCAAAATTGACGGAAACTATCGTCCTCATCCATAATATCATTATTTATAAAAAAAAAACTAAAACTAAAATTCATCAGAAACAAAAAAATCAGGGTTTATTTTTTGAAAAAAAAAACCGGTAAATTACAGAATTACTAAAATTGTCACTTTCGTCGTTGGTGACGTAAAAATTTGCACCGTTGGGAAAACGAACCTTTTTCAATTCATTGATCACCTTTTTTTTAATGATGAAAAAGAAAGAAAAACAAAATAATGACAAAATTATTTGTATAAAAGTGTTTTATTGATGGAATTTCAATAATTACGATATCATAGTTGGTTTTTTGGACACCCTGTATATATATGCCTTAACCAAACTCTCACTCGGTCCAAACTTTTCTTTCGAGCGATCTCTATTCACAATTATTCTTTATTATTAGTGCCTCGGGTAAAAGTCGGCAATAAACGTGATCTATAGATAAATTGCTCGCGTCAGGTGCACAAGTGGTGAACAATACGACAAAGCCCGCGAAACTTTTGTTCGCCGTTCGGAGCGTTTTCTCTCCGCGGAACTTTTGCAATTCTCTAATCGTTTATTTTTTAATCATTAAATTACGAGACAAACGATTTTCGCGGGCAATTTCCATTTGAACCCGATTTTCTCGTTCAAATGGAAATTTAATAGTTCAGCTCGGATATTGAAAGTAAATTCGATGCGACGAACTTCGCGAGCAAAAAATATGATACAATCGTAGAAAAATAGTGTTAATTCGTTGGGGGTGAAAAACAAAGAAATTTTTTAAGTCAAAGGTCAAAAACATTTTTTTCTACGATTTCTCAGTTGGTTTTTTTTTTATTATGAAATTTATTTTGTTATAAAAATTATCGATATTTGTTAAGGTAATAAGACATTTTTTTATACGATTTCTCAGTTCTTTTTTTTTTATTATGTAATTTATTTTGTTATAAAAATTATCGATATTTGTTAAGGTAAAAATCGAAGAATTTTTTTCAAACGATATCGCAGTTGTTTTTTTTATTACCAAATTTATTTTGTTAGAAAAATTGTCAGTGGTCTTTAAGGTCAAAATCAAAGAAATTTTTTTCTACGATTTTTCAGTTGTTTTTCTTATTATAAAATTTATTTTGTTATAAAAATTATCAATATTTGTTAAAGTAAAAATCAAAAAAAAAAATTCCATCACGATTTTTCAGTTGTTCTTTTATTATAAAATTTATTTTATTATAAAAATTATCAATATTTGTTAAAGTAAAAATCAAAAAAAAATTCCATCACGATTTTTCAGTTGTTCTTTTATGATAAAATTTATTTTATTATAAAAATGATAAATATTCGTTAGGGTAAAAATGAAACAAATTTTATTCCACGATTTCTCAGTTCTAAACAAATTATTAAAAAAAAATGAACGAAATGAGAAACGAATCGTGTTCCAACGTTGCAATTTTCAACGTCGCGAAATTCGTAGTTCTTTCTTCGAACCCAAACGAGCAGGCTTGATCTCTTCGTTTTGCATTTCAGCGTCCCAAAAAATATGCGAAAAATAATTGAACTCGGGAAATTAACGAAGAATTGAAAATTGATGAAATAACTCTGGAAGATATCGCTTTATCGAGTGTGTGGGAGGGAAGGGGCGGGAGGGGGGAGATGGGTGGGTTTCGCGATTACGTTACACGCGATGGCCCTGACCGACGTGTACGATATTACGCGTGACCCGTGTTCTCGCAACGCGAGAACTATTTTTTATTTATTTATTGATTATTATTATTGCCTTCCCGTTCGTGCGTTACTTGTACCGGAGTATCGCGCGTAGCTGTGTGTAAGATCGGGGCGAGTAGGCTCAACGACGAGCCAAACGAGACCGTCCTCAAAAGGTCTCGAGTTGCAAGAACCTCCGGAGGACTAACTCGTACGGCAACTATCCTATATACGGAATATACGTGATATCGGGTCCGCGCGAGCTTCGGCACAGAAATTACGGGACGATTTTCAACGTTGTTTTTTTTTGTTTTTATTTCTTTTGAAGCACGGAAGATGGTCGAGTGTTGATTAACTAAACGGATTTAGAGAATTTCACCAAACTTCACCGGACAATGTCAAATCGATAGTCTGTCTTCTCATCGAGTTTCTTGAATCGATGATAAAAACTAAAAGATACAACCCAAATAAAAGAAAACGAAGAAACCCAAACAAAAAAAAAAAACAAACAAAGCCAAACAAAATAAAACAAAGAAATCCAAGGAAAAAAATTAAACAAACAAACCCAAAGAAAATCAAAGAAACAAACCCAAACAGAATCAAAGAAACAAACCCAAACAAAATTAAACAAACAAATCCAAAGAATATCAAACAAACAAATCCAAAGAATATCAAACAAACAAACCCAAACAAAATCAAACAAACAGACCCAAACAAAAAAAATTAAACAAAGAAACCGAAACAAAGAAACAAACAAACCCAAACAAAATTAAACAAACAAATCCAAAGAATATCAAACAAACACACCCAAACAAAATCAAACAAACAAACCCAAACAAAATCAAACAAACAGACTCAAACAAAAAAAATTAAACAAAGAAACAAACAAACCTAAACAAAATTAAACAAACAAATCCAAAGAATATCAAACAAACAAAATCAAACAAAATCAAACAGACCCAAACAAAAAAAATTAAACAAACAAACCCAAACAAAATCAAACAAACAGACCCAAACAAAAAAAATTAAACAAAGAAACCGAAACAAAGAAACAAACAAACCCAAACAGACAAACCCAAACAAAAAAAAAATTAAACAAAGAAACCCAAAGAAAATCGAACCAACAAACCCAAACAAACAAAATCAAACAAACGAAACCAAAAAAACCAACTCAAACAAACACAAAAAAATCGCTCGATTCTAAAAATTGGTATCATGCGGCAGCCATGATGGAAATAATAAAACGAAAGTTCTTTTCTACTTTTTTTTTCTTCGTTCGTTTTAATTATAAGCCGCAATCTTTGTTGTTCTCTCTCTCTCTCTCTCTCTCTCTCTCTCTCTCCTTAGATCGAGGTCGTGGATCTCTAGTGAAGATAAGACGAACGTCCGAGTTGATGTTTCGTAGCGTAAATCAGTAAACAACAAAAAAAAAAGAAACGTGAGCAATAGAAGAATAATTAACTTTCGCTGCGTTCCAACGATGCAAACTTCGGCGTCAGCTGGGATCGGCTTGAAGGATAAATCCCTTGAAGGAAAAAAACTGTATCAATTATTGTATCGCGGTAAAACTTCCGTAAAACTGAATCGTGAACTTTCGAAAAATCGTATATTAAGAAAATCTCAAACTTGGAAAAAAAGATACGTTTGATTTTCTTGGAATAAATAATTATTTGAATAACTCGTGACGTGACGTGACGAAAAATACATCGACAAATCATATATATTTCTATCATAGAAAATGTTACAAACCACGGTTTAATTATATCGTTATTTATTGAAAAAAGAAAATAACTTGGTGATAATACCGCAGACGAAAATATTTGAAAAAATGTTTAGCGTCGAAAAATAAATTAGATAAAAATAAATAAAAAATGTATAAAAAAAGAATCACTAATAAAATATGAATAATTAATATTGATTAATAATAATTAGTTGAATATCCAATATTAATATTATTGAATAATAATAAATAAATAATTGAATAAATAAATGAAAAATAATAAAAATAAAATGTTAATTAATTACGTAAATTAAATAATATCGTCGATCAAATAAAATTGTTTATCTTTTTTTCTTTTTTCTTTTTTCTTTTTTCGATGAATCGAAGAATTCGATTAATTATTTATTCAAAGAAAAATAAAACTGAATTTTCAAGACGAAGAAAAAAGACAAAAAAAGAGAAGAAAAAAAGAAACGTAATTACCGTTTATCGAACATTGACCGGAGAGAACTCTCGTATCCTCTCAACCCTCGTTTCGCAGAGTACTCTTTCTCTCTTTCACACTCGTTACGTCATTGCGACGGGGTTTGATAAACGATGGCATCCTGCGAGTACTCGAAGCCCCACATATACACGATTTTCTCTCAATAACCGTATCTATCTTTCTCTCTCTCTCTATCGTTCCCAATCACCAATTGGATTTCTCATAGGTTACGTACGTATATGTACGCGTACTTGTTTTCTCGTTAGCGCGGCAATAGCACGAATGTTCCAAAGATCAAATGTATCGCTCGCTTTTCAAGTCGGAACTCCGACGATCATTTTCCGTTCGTTTGAACGCCACTCGTACATCCGCGCATGCGCGCGCTATCGCAAATCCTCGATTATTCAATTTTCCTCAAAATACAATATTTTATTTTATTTTTTTGAGATCGTAACTCGAGAGGTTAGGAATTCGTAGGAATTTGTTGCGTTTTTGTTTGTTTGCGCATGCGCGCAATCGCGAATCCTCGATTCTTCATTTTTCCTCAAAATACAATATTTTATTTTATTTTTTTGAGATCGTAACTCGAGAGGTTAGGAATTCGTAGGAATTTGTTGTGTCTTTGTTTGTTTGCGCATGCGCGCAATCGCGAATTAACGATTATTCAAATTTCCTCAAAATACAATATTTTATTTTTTTTGTTTGTTTTGATAGGTTAGGAATTCGTAGGAATTTGTTGCTTTTTCGTTTGTTCGTAAAATATCGGGTATTTTCAGTTTCAACGTGATCCTTTTAACCCAAACAAACCCAAACCCTTAATTTTACTTATTTTTCGTGAAATCGAATGAATAAAGCAATTATAAAGAACACGTATCTCCTTTTTTTACATTTTTGTAAATATTCGGAAGTGTAATTCCCGGTAAAAAGAACAGAAGAATAAACCCAAACAAACCCAAACAAAAATGTAATAACATTTTGCAGATTTTTAATTCCAACTGTTCGAATTTCAACGTTTCGTCGGTTGAAACAACTAGCGCCATCTAGTTAATTTTTTCGATACGATTTATTGATCGAAAGTACGGAGTAGAACAGCATGCGTCTTAGGATACGAAAAATAATAAACACCGTGATAATTAAAAAGCAATGTTTCGAGATATTTCATTTTTCGTAATATCCAAAGCGAAGAATGTTCACAACAGGATCAACACCAGTCGCGCAGCTGGAAAGACACGGTCGCGATAGGACGAATGTGTAAACGTTTACCGCAACGATTTATCAGCTTTCTACGAAGCGTAGGCAAATACTCAACCGTTCTATGGGAATTTTTGCTTGCGCGCTCTAACCTCTTTTTTTTTTGTCTTCACGCCTCTACCTTCGCTTGCTTCGCTCGCTAATTTATTTTTTGTTTCCGCGTTTTCCCTCGAGCCCCAATTTACACGAGAATTTATGAAAATGGTTTTCACACGTACCTGGACAAGTCCCAAAATTTATCGCGTTGGAAATCGAGTCTTAGAACTCAGCCGAGTTCAAACGTCGTTTGTACGATGGCCGTTAAAAACGAAAAGACGATTTTTTATTTTTCTTGAACAGTTGATTTTTTATTTTTCTCGAAAAGTCGATTTTTTATTTTTCTCGAAAAATGGATTTTTTATTTTTCTTGAAAAGTCGATTTTTTATTTTTCTCGAAAAGTCGATTTTTTATTTTTCTCGAAAAAGTATTTATTTAATATTGAAATAAAAGTATTTATTTAATATCGATGAATATCGATATATCTACAGTATTTTGTCAACTCGGAAGTAATCCACGTTAGAAATAACAGACTCGTTCCAGCAATTTTATTTTATTTTTTTTTTTGTCTTCTTTTTCGCTCGTTAGAGTCGAACGTACCGTTTCTTCCACGAAGAATCTTCCATGTGTGTACCCCGTGTGACCTGTCCCAGCCACTTGCCATAACCCGAGTTCAACCTTCCAGTCCATCCGCGAGAACGATAAAAACACACGAGATCTTCAGTTTACCGACAACCGAGATTTCACCGAAACCAGCCACTTTCATTCGTCGATGCAAAAATATTAAAAATTCCGGAAACACGAAAAAATCTGATTAACGAAAACAGCGTCACTTGGATAAGCTTATTTAATATCAATTAAATTTTAACTCATATATATTCGAGATCTTGGAAGAACCAACATTTAGACATGTTTCGTTACACGACTGGTCCGCATCGAGAGGACTGCCTTAAAAGTAATTAATATCCCGAATGCAAGTTCAAGATCAAGCGCCGTCCTCATTAATCGTTCTCTTCGTTGCGCTATCCTGTTCGTCCACTTTTCGTTGTTTCCCGTTCGAAACGAAGACCGCGTGTTTTTTTATTCGTTCGTTTTTTCTGCTCGCGAGTTCTCAAATTTCCATATTAGGAAGTGGCTATCTCGTCGGTAATGAAGTCTTCGTCACGCTCCGTTATGACGATAAAGTCCACTTTGCGGTTCCCCGACCGTTTCCGTTTTGCCTTTAACGTTTCATTGGTATTTTGTTCGTTTTTTTTTTTGTTTCCCTTCCGCAAGAGCTCGTCGTTGGTCGAGACGTTCTCATCGCTCATGAGGAATAATCGCCGCTTAATTTTTCGTTGCCATCCTAAACGTCGGAAGGGTTAACTCTCGCAAGGTAAAATTATACCCGCGGATTTATAACCGTTCTTGAGTTACGATGCCTAACCCGTCAGAGGTCTCCACTCGGCGCACGAACTTCCGCGCCGCTTCCTCGCACGCTCCTATACGCCTCGGCACTTTTATTTTCATTGGCTGTCCGCGCGATGCGCGCGCCCTCTCTCGTGACTCCGCGCCTCGTCCGCTCTCCGCACGTTATTCTCGATAATTCATAGCCCTTTTTTTACCGCGATAAAGTTTCCACGCTCGCGTGCGAAAAGTTGATTTTTTCATTTGTGTTTTTTTTTTCGGTTTCTAACCAATTCGTACGTTTACGTGTTAGCTGGATTTTCTCAAGTTCGCGGACTTGACATTCTTTCGTGAATATAATCGGTGTTTTTTTTCTGTGTTTCAACGACGCTCTTATGGCGCCCGGTGTATCGTGAGAGGTTAGGAAATACATGTTGGAACAACAGAAGTCCGCTTTTCGTTTTTTGGTTTTATTATTATTATTATAGATTTCTAGTTCGTTGCGAATTATTGAAAAGGCACCCATGGTCAAAATATCAAGCACCCAACTGCAGCGGTTTTGGCTGTACGTTGATAGATCAGTCGGTAAGTTTCTTCTTATACATAACGAATAATTGTTTTACGAATTTTGATATTTCGAACTGGCCGTTTTTACCAGAACGAAACAAAGTATGTCACTCGTGAATAATGTGGTTTTGTATACGTGATATAATATGGGGAATCGGATCAATAATTAAAGAGATTACTCGATACAAACGAACAATTGTTATTTTATTTTTGTATTTTTTGTATTTTTATTGTATTTTTATTTTACTATACTTATTATTCCAAAAGATTTGGCAACAATTGTTTCTTCGCGAGTCAGACACGACGATTGCGTCGAGTAAAAATTATTTAATCGCGTACTTTTTTCGCGTACGATGCGTTAACGTTTCGTGAAGCTGCCCAAGCGAACGGACGAACTTTCCTCACCGCCTTATCGGCGCACTTGCAGTTGCGTGTTTTTTTTTTCATCTTTTTCGTTTTCGTATCGTTAAGGCAAGGAAACGAGCGAACTTTGTGCAAGTTTTAGGCTTTCTCGATGTTTCACGCGAAACATCGTGTCTCCCTCTCCTGGATTATTCACGCCAATCGGGAGAAACTTGGCACGAAATAGTTCCCTCTCTCGCCACGAGGGGCTGATTATCGTTCGCGTGTCATCGACTCGGGACCTCGAGTTCGCTTTGCTCCGATCCAACACCTGTGCAATGCCTCGTTTTTTTTCCCCCAAATTCTCTCGAAGCTTTGTCGTCTCGAGAGATCGAGGACGATGCCAGGCGGATACGTAAGAAGCGGGTGTGCAAGAAGAATTACGGTCGCGAAGGTGGGGCAGAAGAACGGGGAACGGGCTCCACTTTATTGTGACGAGAATGACGTTCGGGCCGCGCGTTGGAGGGGGGAGAGGGAGACAACGCTCCCCCGATGCGCGCGTCTTTCACGTTCGACTTCTCTGACGGCGGTGGGGAGGGGGGGGGGGCGTTGAGCGTCAGAATTGGGTGCAGCGTAGGAATTGTATTTTCTCTAAAAATTCGGTTTCTTTTTTATCGTTTCTACGGTTTTCTATTATTGTTGATTTTTTATTTATTCAATCAGTTTTAAATGAAAAGAAACATTTTTTTTTTCTATTAAATTATTGCATAAAATTGTAACACGAAAATTACAAATAAAACATAAAAATATATATTAATATTGCAACTTTAAATCGAGATACAAAATTGAATAATCAAGTTAAATAAAAATATTAAACTAGAAGCGAACATGTATTATCAATTAAAATTAATTATGAAAATGAGTTATGTTTTTCGATAAATGCCGATATAAACTTTCGTACGGCACGGACCTAAAAGTCCGGACGAACCTTCCGGATTGCGTGTGGTCGAATCTTCGTGACTTGGCATCATCACGAAGATCACGAGGTCGAGTTCAATTATTTTTTCTATTGGGTGCATTGGAAATAAAAAGACCGGTATCATACAAAATCAATAAATTGTTTTTATTATTGAATATTCTATTATCGATATTTTTATTATTAAACATTCTATTATCGACATTATTATTATTGAACATTCTATAATCGATATTTTTGTTTTTAAACATTTTATTATCGAAATTTTTATTATTAAACATTCCATTACAGATATTTTTATTTTTAAACATTCTATTATCGAAATTTTGATATTAAACATTCTATTTTCAAACCTTATTATAAAAGAGATTTATTTTTTATCATTGCAAAATACCTGCACGCGATAAATAAATAATTTCATCGACGATTAAAATAATAAAAATTCCCATTGGGATCCAATTTAGAAAATCTGCTTTTCAAAACTCCGGCGTTCAGCGGATGACGTATAAAAATCCTCAAACTCTCCGGTCGTATTACTTCGCCCCTGTTATTTTTGCCCGCGAGTTGCGGCTGATGTCTGTTTATTCGCAACTTGTTTACAAACGTACGTTTCACGTGTCGATACGACCGCGCTTCGCGCGAGTTGTTTACGCGAATACTCCACCGGTGGTGCGCAACAATCTATCGCCGTAAAATCACACAATTGCGTGTCCAACGAAAACCGTACGTGTTTAGGATCAATACGGGAACGCGAGTTCAACCTGTATTGCCTTACTCGTACTACATGTGACGCTCAAATTTGCACCGTTGGAACGCAAAGATTTTTCTTTGTTGACCATTCGTTCCCTTCGTCGATATCTATCAACCAAAAAATTCGAAACTTATTTGTTTAAAAAAAAATCAATGTTTGCCAATAAATTATTTAG
Organism: Ophioninae sp. A BG-2022a; assembly: GCA_030523105.1. Lineage (NCBI taxonomy): Eukaryota > Metazoa > Arthropoda > Insecta > Hymenoptera > Ichneumonidae > Ophioninae sp. A BG-2022a. Next base: position 12,545 of record JAPYZI010004342.1, read on the forward strand.
AAAAAAATAGTATAAAAAAAAATTAATATTTAAAAAAACCCATGAATAATATATAAAAAAAATTCATTTTTTTTAATATCCGTGTAACTAAATTATTTAATTAAAAAAATATTATTACATAAAATTAATAATAATAAACGCATATAAATTATTAACAAAAAAAAACTAATCTAATTTTCGTTAATCTTTGCAATTGAAAAATGAATATCTTTATTGTTGCTTAATGTGGAGCATCATTATTTATTTATTTATATACAAATGCGAAAATGCATATTAATTATTAACCAACAAAAATAATTTTTTACCCAAAAAAATGCAAATTATTTAATTTTGTTTCAATCTGTGCAATTGAAAAATGAATATTTTTATTGTTGCTTAATGTACAGCATAATTATTTATTTATTGCGATAAATATGCGAAAAACAATTCTTTTTTTTTTTTTTTTAATTTCAACACATTCAGCTCGATCGAAATTTTTGTTCAAAAACTTTTTCAACCTTTGAAACAAAATTTTGATTTTTTTCACATTTCGAAACTTTCAACGCGATCGACAATTTTCACATTTTCGAGTTCACAAAATCCGTACTTATAAAGGCATACTACATGTGTATAAATTTTCTAATCCAAGGGCAATTTTCTGACCTTCGTCTTCCTGGATTCTCCGCGTGATGCAAAATGGGCCGACGGGGAATCAGGGTGGGGGGGGGGGAGAGGGGCAAAATACACGTTACAGTCTCGCGATCTCAAGTACTCGAGTATAGAAAAATAATAAGAGCGAGGTATTTAATTATCGTCCAATATATATTTCGCTTGAAGGTATAAGAGTTTCCCCCCTCCGCGTTGTTTTCCTCGTCCCTTACCTCGCTTCCACCGATCTTTCTTCGGTCCATCAATAAACCATCTTACGTAACATATCCAACTCTGTAATCTGTAATTGCATCGAAGAACCGTTTTCTCTCTCTATCTCCTTTGTGGCGTTCATCTCCCGTATATAGATCCGGGTTTCCTCATCTTTACCAACACTCGCGATCATCACGGACGTAGTGCACGCAGCGCTTTTAACACGCAACTCGTACCCTCGCCAGAGCACTTTTCCGCTTCTCCAAACGATTCTGTTTCCTCCATTATTATTATTTTCGTTGTTATCATCATCATTGCCATCATCGTTATCACCGTCATCATCATCATCATCATCGCAATCATCGTTATTACCATCATCATCATTATCATCATTATTATAATTGACATCATCATAGTCATCATCATCATCATCATCATCGTCATCATCATCATCGTCATCATCATCATCGTCATCATCATCATCGTCATCATCATCATCGTCATCATCGTCAGGATCATCATCATCATCGTCATCATCGTCATCATCATCATCATCATCGTCATCGTCATCATCGTCATCATCATCATCGTCATCATCATCATCGTCATCATCATCATCGTCATCATCATCATCGTCATCATCGTCATCATCGTCATTATCATCA
>JAPYZI010004343.1:0-15619 GCA_030523105.1 Ophioninae sp. A BG-2022a
ACATTTGAAGGTCAATTCCATAACAACTAGGAATGGAATATTCGAAGTAATATTTTATAACCCAAACAAACCCAAACAAACCCAAATAAACTCAAATAAACCCAAATAAACCCAAGAAAACCCAAACAAACCCAAATAAACCCAAGAAAACCCAAACAAACCCAAGCAAACCCAAAACGAACCCAAACAAACCAAACAAAAAAAACCGAAACAAACCCAAGCCAAACCGAAACAAACCCGAGATAAGCGGTCCAATGTTCGAATAATGGTCGATTGATGGAGGAAGGAACGCTGTTGACGCATCGAGGAGATCGGGAATGGGTATACGAGTGGTGGTACGTACGTCCGCTCGAGAGTTTAGTTTTCAAAGTACCCACCGAGAATCCCTAGGCGATAGTTGAGGGTAATGACAATGACGTGACCAGCGCTTGCCAGAATCGAGCCATCGTGAACGTTCCCGGTGCCCCACTCGAAGCTTTCACCGTGAACGTACATTATCACCGCGTATGGAGCTTCCAGACCTCTCGAACCTGCGGATACCAAGATACAAGCCCGGTACACAACTGATACTACATAAACAGTACGCGGTCCCGTCAAACGCCAACGCTTTCGGCATTCGGTTACAATTCAATTAACACGTTTGCCGAATCTATCGCGATGGCCACTCGCGGAGCCTCCGGTACTTACGTACGCTTCCCACGTTCCTCGAATTAATGAATAATTCCCTCGAGTTCTCGATAACTCGAAGACACAAACTTTACTGACTCGATTCATTGAGTTAATCAGGTCGAGTCGACTTCGTCGAGTCGAGTTTAATCGAGTTGAGTCAATTGATCAACTTGATTTACCAAGCCAGCTAAGTCGAGCCGATTCACCGAGCTAAGTTGAATTACGTCGCGTTAACCGATCAACTTGATTCGTTGAGTTAATCGAGTCGAGTCAAGCTACTTGACTCAAGCGAGTCAATCAAGTTCGCCGAACGTAATCAACTCGAGTCGAGCAGCCTCGACCGACTCGACCCAATTGACTCGGGACTCGACTCGAATTGAGTCAAGTTCTTAATAAATCGGGGACTCGACTCGACTCGATGAAATTAAGTACTCGAGAACGAGTCTAACGAGGAAGTCGATCGCGGCCCGGCTCCCCGAAGGTCGAAGCTACACGCTCAACGTTACGTTTCAAAGGTCGTTGAAACTTGAGCCTGGAAAATGAACTTTGAATCAAGACCGAGTTTTATTAACTCCGGTAACGCGCCCTCTTCCGGTTCCCGCAGGAAATACTGTTTCTTTAAACTCGTATCGGAGGTTGGGAACGGTGATTGCAGATGGCAACTACCAATAAGAGGATTATTCGAGCGAAGAAGAATCCAGCGATATACAATACCTGGTTAAATAATTGGCGAATCTTCCGATCCGACCATCATCTTCCTTAGGGACTTCTTTCAACGCGGGGAAACTACTCGAGGAGGTTATTTACAAAGAGCGTCGATGTTGAAAGGGGAACGATCCTAGGCTCCTACTTTCAAGTAAAATTTGCCTACAAACGACTCGGGAGCCACAGGCGGTTAATTAATCGTTGGCTCTGGAGCCTCCAGCGACGAGACTGTTTTTCTCACGGTTCTCATCGTTATAACCCCCCCCCCCCCCCCCCCCCCCCCCCCCCCCCCCCCCCCCCCCCCCCTCTCCCCCCCCCCCCCCCCCCCCCCAACTTTTCCCTTCGTTTTCTTGGCTTACAACTTTATAAACGTAAAAACTCAACGATCCGATACCGATTGAATCACCGAGGGACTCGATCGCGTTCCCTTCGCGTTTTCCAATAATTATTCGTTTCGTTTATAAAACGATAAAGAATTTTGGGGATTTAACGAAAATAAATCGAGTATAGTCGAAAGTCGAAGATGGACGATAAATCTCAGGGCTGTTGTTTCGTAAAAGCGAAGATCGGGAACGGATTTAAGGTGACAGCGTTGGGTTCGTAAAGGTTACCGATTTAATAAGGTTTTGAAAGGTGACGAACGTTCGCGCGATACGTTATTCTCATAAAGGTGGAACCGATGGAAGTTTCGGGTTCGATGATCCGGTTTTCATCATTGGCTCGATTGGAGCCGGTTCGATCATCCACGCTTATCGGATCGCTGGCTGATCCGAGCTAGCTTAATCATCCACGCTCATCCGATTATTGGCACGTTCGAGCTGGCTTAATTATTCCCAACAAATTCATACGTCGAAAGGTACGGTAAACTCGTTCTTACCGGTCTAGTTGTCGGGTGGAGGGAACAAGAGGAAATTATTGAAGGAGAGCGATACAGGGAAGCCCGGCTTCATCCGCTGCAACGAACAGAGTCGAGGGAGTTTCCTATTCAATCAAGCACATCAGCGGAGAGCTGCTCTGCCAAAACTTCCATCGACGGAGGGGTTTATCCACTTATGCCGCTTCGTCGTGTCCATACTCTACGCTTTCCTCCGTCTCTCGTTATAAACGCACACGCGTACAAACCTCCCCCCCCCGTTAATCCAGATACAGGGTGATCGCTCATCCAAATTACCTTCCTTCAAATTCACTCTCAAAGCCGTTTCCCGTTACACCAAACGAATCCAGCTCTATCGTGAACTTAAAAATTTAGTGCTTTTTGAATTATTATGATTTTTCGTTTTATTTTGCCAATTTTGTGACTTCTCGTTTAATACTTATCGTTTTATGGAATTACTGTACTTTGTACGTTTAATTCATCATTTTTTTTGAAGGCTGAAAAACGATTTACGAAATTTTGAAAAATTCTGCACTTTTTTTCAATCCTGGAATTTTTTAAATATTTTTTTTGGTTATTTTTGAATATTCTGGATTATCTCTGAACAAGAATTTGGTCTTGTTCAGAAGTAATCCGGAAAGATAGTTTTTTTTTAAATACTGGTTTTTATTGTAATTAAAATTTTTTGACGAAAATTTATAAAGTTAAGGAAAAAAATAATGAAGGTTAAATTTCGAAAAAGGTCGAACAAGCGGTCACCCTGTATGCGGGAGTAAAGCCACGTACGTGCGTCTCCGTAGACGTATATGGGTGACCAACTCGCAAAATTACGTCGATGATGGCCATTCGAGGAAAATCTACGAAGCTATTGAAATTTCAGTCCCTATAGGTCGACACATTTACATTCCACGTGTGCGTCGTTCCCTCCGCGAGGGCGGTTACCGAAGCGTCGTCCCGACGGTTTTCCTGAGTTCGTAACTCGCCGGTATCAGAATGCCCGCTTCGATGTTACGCTCATTTTCAAAGTAAATTAGCGTTACGTCGCGATTAAAATTTTGATGAAAATTTCGCGATATTTTTCGAATCGAGGAATCGGCAAACTTCACGAGTTCGATTGATGAGGAATTTTACTCGCTACTTCCGGGTACATACAGGTTCTAGGTGAAACCCAAACAAACCCAAACAAACGCACCACCGCCGGATATATAAAGATTCAAAGTGAAACCCAAACAAACAAACCCAAACAGACCCAAATAAACCTAAACAAACCCAAACAAGCCCAAACAAACCCAAACAAATGCTCAATTTCCGGATAGACAGAGATTCAAGATGAAACCCAAACAAACCCAAACCCAAACAAAGTCAGAATTTTCGGATGCACAGAGATTATAGGCGAGACCCAAACAAACCCAAACAAACCCAAACAAACCCAAACAAACTTACCACTTCCGGGTATATAGAGATTCAAGGTGAGACAATCCTCGCTCTGATTTTTCAAAAAAGTAACGAATCTTTTGAGCTGCATGATCCTTCCGTTTGGCATCTGTCGAAGAGCGATCGTCAAGTTGTTCACGTCCGGTATGTTTTGCGGGCAAACTGGTCCGAAAGCATCGGCGAGTTTGATGTCCCTCCAGGGAATCGGGGCGGCTGGTGGTCGCAGTCGAAGTTCCCCGACAGGTGGGGCCGCGTAAGGAACTCCTCGAAATACTTCGACCGGCTCCAGATGTCTACCGTTCAATTCCTAACGAATCCCACCAACGCTCCGCTTAAAGTATTACTCGATGGATCCTCCACCGATAACTTTGTACCAAATTCGAGAAATCGACGATTCACCGTTCTCAATCTTATCGCACACGTTTAACCTTACGAATACTTTCGCTCGTTACTAATTGACGCTTCGAGATGTTCGTTTTTTTACTCTCGATAACAATAAAAAACAAATTCAATCATATATATTTTTTTTTTTCAATTTCATTGATACGTTAAAAAAGACTTTTTTCAAAATTCAATTAAAGATTCGCTATTTTTTAAAAATCCGATTAACGTTTCTCATTTTTTATATTCTTGACATTTATTAATCGTTAAATTATCGAAATTTGTTAATCGTTAAATTCTCGACATTTTTCAATCGCTAAATCCTCGATATTTCTCAGTCGTTGAATACTCGAAATTTTTGAATTGCTAAATTCTCGAAATCTCTCAACGATTGAATCGTCGAAAATTTTCAATCGTTAATTTATCGGAAATTAACGAACCTCCGTTTTTTCCACGAGCAACCGTGCTAAATTTCTATGATTGTAACGACTGAATGATTAAATGAAACATTCTCAAATAATCAATCCATTATTATTCCTCGAAGATCAACAATATCCAAAAACGTTCGGTCGTTTCATACGAATAAATAAATAATAAAAAAAACAAGAGAAGAAAGAGGACAGGCTAAAATTTCCAAGCGCGATGCAACCAAGTCCCCGAAGTACCGGGGAGCTTGGAAAGAGCTATAGTGACAAAGAAAACTTCCCTCGCGAAATATTCTTCTCGCTAGGGACGTGGAACGGTGGTGAATTTATTCATCAGACATCTGTACGATCCGGGTGAGACAATGTACGTGCCCTGTTGGAAATTGTTCGTTGAAACTGCGCTTGTACCCTCGAGAAGAATAAGGCCGAGAATAGATCGCGATTTCAATAGAAGTCATTGCGAGAGATCGAGAGATCGGAAGAGACAGAGATAAAAAAAAAAAACGAGGGGGAGAGAGATTGTCACTTCACGAATACCTATTGTTTTTCCTTTTAGCTGTGCGATTGAAAAGCGGAAAGAATTCGTCACCTCGCGCACAGCCAGCTTTTCGAATTTTTCACATTTATCGATTTTGCATACGAGCTTTCATCGATATGTCTTTTGTTGAATTATTTTTGACAAAACGTTGAGCTTATCGAAAGCAGCAGTGTCACGATTCTTGCCCGTTGTTCTTTTTTTCGTTTCCGATTTTCTTTATTTTCCTTTTCTAATTTTGTTATTTTTTTCTTTTCCTATTTTGTTATTTTTTCCTTTGACAATTTTGTTATTTTTTCCATTTCCAATTTTGTTATCTTTCCTTTTCACATTTTTTTATTTTTTACTTTTCCAATTTTGTTACTTTTTCCTTTTCCAATTATGTTATTTTTTCCATTTCCAATTTTGTTATTTTTTCCTTTCCCAATTATGTTATTTTTTCCTTTTCCAATTTTGTTATTTTTTCCTTTTCCCAATTTTGTTGTAAAACCTTTTTCCATTTTGTTTTTTTCCTTATTCAATTTTATTTTTTTCCTTTTCGCAATTTCTATTTTTTTCCTATTCCCAATCATCTTTGTTTTTTTGGTATTCAAGATTTTTCAGTACGCGTGTTACGTCACCAAAAGACTTCTCTTCCTTGCCATCGCAGAAGTATCGTTGGAGTATCGAGTGTGTAGGGAGAAAAAAAAAATTCGATAATCAATGACGAGAGGTTGCTCGGTGTACAGAAGAGTACGAAGAGAGAAAAAAAAAGCACTCACACCAGCATACATACAAATTCACATGGCTCCTTTGTTACCGCGATGAATTTTCTTCCCGCAGGACACACGTGGAATAATTCATTTTTATTGGGCGGAATATACGTGCGAGGAGTTACGAGCGATATATATACACACACTGCTGCCTTATATCCCATCAAGTTTCCGTTCCCAATAGCTCTCTATGCAATAACGTTGATGAAACGAGGAACTTTTTTTTTTTTTTTTTATTTATCCTTTCATATTTCCCTTCCAACTTTTATGCTAATTATCGAGCTCGTGAAAAGAGCAAAATTGGAAACCAACTTCTTATTGATATATATATATATATATATATATATATATTTTTTTTTTTTCAATCTTTTTGGAAACGCCGTTGGTGATGGCGATACCTTAGAAATGCCAGGAAAGTTGACGCTCTAAAAATTCACTCTCCTTTCATTATTCGTAACAATATAACGAATAAATGCGAAACTGAATTCCTTCTCGATGGTATTCGTTTGAACCCCATTGAATTGAACGAATTCTCGAGATTCATTGCCGGATCAATTGAACGAGATTCATTGCCATTGAATTGAACGAATTCTCGAGATTCATTGCCGGATCAATAAATCCGGTATAACTCGAGTTCTTTCAAAGCTACAGCTATCGTATGGATATTTATTGACACGTTGTGTAATAACACACCAATTGTACGAGAAGCTTTATTCAAACAAACGGTTGTGTCGTATTACGTTTCGAAACAAATAAATCGAACTTTCGAAAATAAACGTTTTATCCCTACGAGCTTTCGTTGAGTTCATTTCCGTTATCGATTTTTCGAGTAAAGAGAAATGAAAAAAAGAAAAAAAAACAACAAAAATAAACATAATCCGTTTTTCCCGATTTTTGTTCGAAAAATTGAATATTTCCTTCGAAATGTGCAAATATGTTTTTTATTTAAAAAATAATTGTACATTTGTTGTAAATATTAAACAAAATATGTTTTAACTATTTATTTAAAAAAAAAAAGATATTTCTTTTTAATATTAACGAAAAATTATTATTTAATAAATATATATAATTAAAATTTGAAAATATTTGTTTCAAGTTGTATTTCTTAAATATTAAAATTAAACTAATAATTATAAAATTCATATTAAAATAAATAATTACAAAAACAAAATGATGAAAAATATTTAATAGTTTTTAAAAATATTAGCTGTCATAAAAGAAAGAACCCGGCTGACCGCTCCCTTCCCGAAGTCGTTTCGCATGACTCGTGTACGGTGATCCTTTGAAATCCAGGATCATCCATCAACACGGTACATGGAACCATTAAAGAGAGGAAAACCATTGACGAAGGCGCTTATCATCCTCGTCGTGAAAGTTCACGCCGATAAAGTCGAGAAGTAGAGGACCGAGGAAACGTCAAAAGATAAAGTTCGAACTCGTGAACCGAGACGCAATCTAATCAAGCCCTTCCAATACCTTACAAAGGAAAAATATAACCAAGCAACCCAGCAAACGATGGGGAAACCGTTTTCCCCGTACGGTTTAACAATCAAGCTAACGAACTGACGAAACGAAAGACAATCGAAAACCCACGATCAAGCCAGGAGAAACCACGAGCCCGTAAAAAAAAAATTAAAAAATCTTCGAGTCGTTTTTCGAACTTTTCTCGAAAACGAGTGGACCAAACGATTTGAATTTTTTACAGTTGACAGAGAGGTGACAGAGGAAGGTCCTGCAACTCCTAAAAATCGGGAATTACGAAGCAGAATTGAAAAAAAGAAATTATTACTTGATACGTTATTATTACTGAGATGTAAAAAATGTTCCGTTGAAAAAAGGACTCGACGAAGCTCAGTGAAACACGAGTAATTATCGTGCAGATAATTACTGATTATTATGACGAAATGCCAGTGGGTGGCTCTCATCCACTGAGAGAACGTTGCATCATAGGCACTCGACGCAGGGCTGTCTTGTCGTGATAAGCAGTTATGGCTCTTAAAATCGTCGAAATACTCCACCGAGAGACGTCGAAATCTCTCAACTAGTGCAATTTCTACAGTGCAGTCGACGCGAACAAAAAACTAGACTCGACGTCGCAAAAAGCCAGGCTTTGCTACAAGGGATGTTATTTGCTCCGATAAAACAAGACGATAACGCTAAATTTGTAGTTCCTATTTCTAGGGTCAGCAAGATTACTAAAAAATTTAGTAAATTCAGTAAAAAAAAAAAACGATTTAAATAATACCCATTAAATAATCGCTACGAGCTATTGCGAAGAAGTATTTCTTGAAAATAGTTCTTTAATATTTAAAGTAATTATTTTTAACGAAATATCTCCCATTTTTGGAAAATTTAATCAATTTATTCTACAAACAATTAATAAAAAGTATTTTTGAGCATTTTTTCGTAGTAAATAATGTTATTGAAAAATAGTAATCGATTTAATAAACAATTGCAATAATCAAGCAAATCGAATAATTCAAAAAAAAAAATAATAAAACATTTCAACGATGTTTTTTCATAAATTCGTAATTTCTTAAAATATATTAAATTCGTAAAATTAGTAAATAATCATACCAAAGTAATTTGCAGTTGCAAATAAAAAGTATCGTATTGAAAAATGATAATAAATTAACAAAAAAAAATTAAAAATTGCGATCAAGAATATCAAGGGATAAAAAAAAATAAAGAAGCTCTCGTTAAATATTTGGCGAGAGTTTTTGAGTGAATTTTCATTGAATTTGGAAATGCGCGATGGGATATCCGAACAAGAATGCACGAATGTGCACGCGCCTCCATGACGCGGATGCACTTTCATTATTGGAAGACCAAAATATTAAATATGTTTTCCACATTTTGGACGATTTGAAAAGTCAATTACTTATCCGCGAGGTAAAAGCATTGCTTTACTCGAAAAACGATACGTACGCTTTTTCGATAACCCTGGGTAGCGGAAAATATGTTTGTTTCGCGTTTTAAAAAAAAACGGCAATGCGGATGGTTCGGTCTTTTGCGAAAAGTTGGTTTTATCGGTAGAAACGACCAATCGTCTCCCACTCTCGGAGGACTTTTTCATTTTTGATGACATTAAGAACGAACCGGTCGTCATTTTACGAAAGCTCTCGAATGATACTCGAGTTTGACAATTTCGATGACCAAGCCAAACGAACTTTGCCTCGAACGCGATTGCCGGAATTGCGCTCGTGCTAGCTTTTGAGTCTCGTTTGACGGACAGCGATATCCATGGACGAAAAAATGTCCTCCGGCTTTAACCGTCCGTGAGTTTCTTTCATCTCCGCGCTCGTACTCGACGACCAAAAATTTTGATGACGCTCAATTATTTTTCGTCGACGTTTGTTTATTTTTCTTATGCCCTCGAGCATCGATAAATTGGAACATAAGAGACAACTGGAAATTGGAATTTACAAGGAAACGAAACATTTAAACAAAAAAAAAAAAAAAAAAAAAAAAACAAAGTTTCGTTTAGTGAACAAAAAATGTCAAAAGTAGAATGTATTTTTCTTTTTTTTTTTTTGCGTCTCGCGTAGAGCCCAATTAAACAAAAGCTTGTAAAAAATATGTCGCCGATTTTAATTAAACGTAGAGACGAGCGATATTTCCCAAATATTTACGTAGCTTGTTCGAAACGCTGATGAAATTGCGACATCGAGGAATGTATTTTCAACGAAAATAAAATATTCTATCAGTATTTTGACGTCGAAAGGAACACTGTCGAATGAGAAGAAAAATAGCACCATGAATAAATAATAAAATATATATATATATATATATATTATAAAAATAAGAAATAGAAAATGTTTTTTCGTCAAAAAAAAAGGTACGTTTAGATTTCCACACGAATCGAATTGGCAAGTGCTTGGAGACGTGTGTAAATAGTGTATTAAATATATCCCTTTGAAGGAACATGAAATTTGCGATCGGTATTTTAGCGTCGAAAATATTACTGTCGAATCGAGTATAAATAATCGATCAATCGTACAACTTTGAAGCCGTTCAGACTCCTCGATGAAAATTCTCCATCAAGAATCGTTGGACGTTGTAAACAAACCGAAAAAAAAACCCAAAAAAAAACCCAAACAAACCCAAACAACAACATCTCATCTGTAATATTCCCTGTATGTGTCCACTTTTGGTTTCGACGATTCTGGAGGCGTAACGAGTACCCAAACAAACCCAAAAAAAACCCAAAAAAAAACCCAAAAAAAACCCAAACAAACCCAAACAACAACATCTCATCTGTAATATTCCCTGTATGTTTCCCCTTTTGGTTTCGACGATTCTGGAGGCGTAACGAGTACCCAAAAAAACCCAAACAAACCCGAAAAAAACCCAAACAAACCCAAAAAAAACCCAAACAAACCCAAACAACAACATCTCATCTGTAATATTCCCCGTATGTGTCCACTTTTGGTTTCGACGATTCTGGAGGCGTAACGAGTACCCAAAAAAACCCAAAAAAATCCCAAAAAAACCCAAACAAACCCAAGAAAAAACCAAAAAAACGCAAAAGACAGCATCTCACCTGCAATATTCCCTGTATGTGTCCACTTTTGGTTTCGACGATTCTGGAGGCGTAACGAGTACCGGTGATCGCACGAGCACCGGATACGAGATAGACGAGGATGAGAATGAGACTGGTGACAATCGGAGCCGTAACGACGACCACCGGACACTGGAAGGTTCCTGAAATTTCGTAATTACAACGACGGGAGGAGGAGGAGGAGGAGGAGGAGGAGGAGGAGGAGGAGGAGGAGGAGCCGGACGACGAGATCCTTCCTTTAACGCGGTTGAGCATCGGCAGGATATTCAGAAGGCTCGGGCGGCGGGCCAGCAACCGCCTCCGACTCGCCGGCTGGCATGATCCGAGCATCGCAGCATTTGTTCGCGACCGATGCCTCCACGATTACCATACCGCGAGGACCACCCCTCCCTCGATCCTTTTTCTTCTTCCTTTTCCTCCTATTTTCTTCGAAACCTTCGAAACGAGAACAACGATTATTTTCAAAAATGTCACGGTCAGCATTGCCGGATGCTTCGTGTGTGGAAAACGGAGGATTCATTTCCGTTTTCACGGTGGAAACGAAAAACATCGAAATCCACAAACTTCCGTGTTTCCTGTTTTTCTTTTTTTCGTCTTTGGGTTTTTTTTTTTCCTTAATTTTTTTTTTGTTTTATCGTGCTGGAAAACTCGACAGGATTCAATTTTTACATCGGTATTGGACACTTCCGAAATTGACGATTTACTGGTAATTTTATCCTCGGACGCGAACGCTTTAAAAACTGGAAAGTCGACGGCTAGTTCACGATAAAAACACCATTTTTATCTTTACACATTTTTCACTTTTTTTAAAATGGTTTTCACACCGCTTTTTTAAATATATATATATATATATATATATATATTTTTTCTTTTATTAAAAGCGAGGAAAATTGTCACACTCCGATGTGATGACGACCGACCGCGCCGGATATTTTTTTGTCGGAACACCTCTCGTACCGGTTTCAGAAAGGTGTCAGATTTTTTAATTCCCAAGGTACGCACCCTTCGCCCGATGCATCATCCTGTTAGACGTATTCGCGTAGTTACAGCACGCAGCTTTCCACGACGTATCGTCAAAATAGAAAATACACCGGCGAAGGTTCGCAACGTTGAATATCTTCAAATTAATACGTATTCGAAAACAGCATTTATTCGTTACGTCGAAGAAAAAAAAGACACGAAAGATATTATTCTCTTAATAAACGATTTAATATAACTATTATTATTTCAGTTATTTATTATATTCGTTCGAATCGAAGTTTTTAAGGAAAAAACGTGACAGGACAAAATTAAAGTCTGAATTTTAAATTAAATTAACCTCAATTAATAAGTTCAAGGGAATTGAATTTCAGGAGCTAAGAGTTAAAGATGAGAATTTTCAATATTTTTTTTGTACAAAAGACTCTCTTGTGTACGTAATTACGAGAAGGAAGTGAGAAAAATGTTTTACGAAATTCGTTGGTATCGTCGATCCTACAAACCGTGAAAATTCATAACGTTGTAACGAGACTCTTTCATCGTGGCGTCATTTCTGTAGCCGCGATGTATTTTCCACGTTTGAAAACATCGGAAATGAGCGGGCTTGCATCGAAGACGGGTGAAGAACGAATAAGCATCGAGAGCGGAATAACCGTAGAAGCCGATGAGAATAATAATGATGATAACGGGGATGATGATAATAATAACTGTAATGAGAATAATAACAGTGTAGGTGTGGATTGTAAATAGATTGAAGTAGGAGCGCGACGAGGCGCGGTCGATATCTCGCAAGCCTCGACTCGGGCATGCGCGGATCGATTGCGCGAACTTAGCGTCGATTCGTTGTTTTACCGAGTTGATTCTTGGCCGACGTTCGGTAGTGTAGCACGGCACAGTTCTCGCGAGTTGCGGGCGCAGTTTCTCAAACGTTGTATACACGAAACTCTTCGGTTTTACGTTGCTCTTATCTTATCGAAATAGGTACAGTTAATGTTATTCAATTTTACACCGCGTTCCTTTTTGTCTCGAGCGTTGCAGTTCGCAAACGAGTTTGTACGTTTGTACCTGAAACTCGGTCGAATAGCTGACACTTCGAACGCGAAGATTCGCTACAGACGTAACCAACTGGCTTTCAAGATCGCGTTCATATTTTCGAACTATCCTGTGTGAATGTTTAATGGAAAATTACTGCGGTCTCGATATCGCGATTTTCCACGATGAATTTTCCGTTCGCGCTTGCCCGGCCCCGTTTCAACGACGAATAACGCTTGATGACATAACCTATACGTGCGTCAGCAGTAGCCTACGTGTCCTCTGACATATCGCGTCCGAGCGCGAGTTTCGAATGAAAAATAAATATCTATCCGCTAGAGGGAAATCCAAAATTGTAATTGGATGTGTAATTGAGTTTGTTAAATATTCAGTGTTTACTCTCGTTTATCTATACGTAAGCCAAATTGGGCAACGATCGGATACATATTTAAACACAGTCGAACCGGAGCAGATCTAACGCGTTTTCAGTAATGTACGTTTCACTGCAACAACGAAATATTATTTTACATAACATTTTATCAAAAATTGTGTAAAGTCCTGTACACAAATCTGATCGACCGTGGTTTTGAAATTCATAGGTGTATCGGGGAAAGAGGCCGAATCAATAATTAGTGGAGAAATATTAGCGTTTGATATTGATATTTAACCTTCCGTAGTTGTTCTGGACAAACTCGATCCAGTTTTTTGTATAAACTGATTTTTTATATATAATTTACAATCTAATGTATAAAACAATTATATGTAAAAAAATCAGTTTGTACAAAAAACTGCATATTCCACGAAAAGTGGATAGATTTGTCTCGGTAAAACTAGTATTAAATTTTCCACCATGACTGCATAGGGATAATAATCTTAGTTATCATTACGATTGAAAATGGGTTCCGTACCATCGCGAAAGAAAGAACGCGCTTAGCTTCCGTACACAGACTTTCGACTACGAGAATTCTCGTACCATTGACTTTTTTACTTTTTCAGCACAGCTGACCGGTCGAAGATGTCGACGTCGGCGATATTCATACTGGACGTGAAGGGGAAAGTCCTGATATCGCGGAACTACAGGGGAGACATAGAGGCCGGCGTGATAGAGAAATTCATGCCGCTAGTGATGGAGCGCGAAGAGGAGGGTAACCTGACGCCACTGTTACAGACGCCGGAATGCACCTACGCTTACATAAAATACAACAATCTCTACATAGTTTCTACGACGAAGAAGAACGCGAATATATCGTTGGTATTCGTGTTTCTGCACAAGGTGGTGCAAGTGATGCAGGAGTATTTTAAGGAATTGGAGGAGGAGAGTATAAGGGACAATTTCGTGGTGATATACGAATTGTTGGACGAGCTGTTGGACTTTGGTTATCCGCAGACGACGGACAGTAAGATATTGCAAGAGTACATAACGCAGGAGGGTCACAAGTTGGAAATCCAGCCGAGAATACCAATGGCAGTGACGAACGCTGTGTCGTGGCGTTCGGAGGGTATAAAGTATCGAAAGAACGAGGTATTCCTGGACGTGATAGAATCGGTGAATCTCTTAGCGAACGCGAACGGGAACGTGTTGAGTTCGGAGATAGTCGGTGCTATAAAGATGAGAGTTTATCTATCAGGAATGCCGGAACTGCGTCTCGGTCTCAACGACAAAGTTCTGTTCGAGTCGACCGGTCGTGGAAAGTCAAAATCGGTCGAGCTCGAGGACGTGAAGTTTCATCAATGCGTGAGGCTCTCGCGTTTCGAGAACGATCGAACGATATCGTTCATACCGCCGGATGGGGAATTCGAGCTCATGTCTTATCGTCTCAATACCCACGTTAAACCACTCATTTGGATCGAATCGGTCATCGAGCGTCACGCCCACAGTCGCGTCGAGTACATGATAAAAGCGAGATCCCAATTCAAAAGGCGCTCAACGGCGAACAACGTTGAAATCGTTATACCGGTACCGAACGACGCCGATTCTCCAAAATTCAAGACTACCATCGGTAGCGTCAAATACTCGCCCGAACAGAGCGCCATTACGTGGTCGATCAAGTCCTTCCCGGGTGGCAAGGAATATCTCATGAGAGCTCACTTCGGGCTTCCTTCGGTCGTTGGCGAGGACGTCGAGGGCAAACCTCCCATCCAAGTCAAATTTGAAATACCCTATTTCACGACTTCCGGTATACAAGTACGGTATCTCAAGATTATCGAGAAATCGGGATACCAGGCGCTTCCTTGGGTACGTTACATCACCCAGAACGGCGATTACCAATTGAGGACGAATTGAACCTTGGATATATCCGACCTGACGAAACTACAACAACACTTCTCCCGAGTGGACGATCCCGTGGATTAGCAGATTCGATATTCAACCTGCCACGCTTTGTATTAGGATTATCATTATTATTATTATTATTATTATTATTATCGCGTTCCCGTCCTACGCAACTGGGGAGTATCGTAGTTCACCGGCCCCGAATGCGTTTATTGTTTGTCCATCGGTAAACTGGCCAAACGCTGATTCCCTTTGGACCGTCGAAATTGGTCGGTGTAGCCAACCGCGCGATTCTTTCCGCTTACTCGTCGTAACTCGGCCCGAGGATCACGCTCGTTCTCTTCGTTCAATTCGATTATTCTGTATTTTCTGTACTTTCATTGAACGTCCCGATCAACGTTCAACTTCTGTCGCAAGTCCGTTATCTACGCGCTTGTACGAAAACACATTCGCAGTATTACGTTTGATCCGAATAAAGGAATTGAGTGAGGCGTCGACGCGCTTTACTCAAACGCTCTTCTACCTATCGCATTTTTTATCAAAAATTTGTCCTCGTTATTTTCGAGCTGTTTTCGAACCTCGTAGCGAACATTCATTTCAAACGGCCGATTTCGAATTTAACAATCGCGCGGCGATCAATATTTGTTTATTCATATTTTAACTGTTGATTGTAATATTTTATTTGATTTTCTTCAAACCCGTTATCGAATTAGGTAAAAGCGAAGCGTCATTGAAATTTAACCATTGGACGTTTAGATCACCGAAATATTCGACAATTATTATTCAATTATTATATACTGTATTTGAAATAATAATTCATAAATTTTCATTCAAAGTTAATCTTTGAAATAATCGAGAAATATTATTATTATTGATTCCTTCCTCACTGCTACGCGCTGTTAACGTTTTTACCTGTCCCCCCCCCCCCCTCTTCCTTCTCTCGCTATTTAAATTTCCTCCGCATTTATTGCGTTTTCAACATGAAAGCCCCCAAAAAAAAA
>JAPYZI010004344.1:0-19168 GCA_030523105.1 Ophioninae sp. A BG-2022a
TGATTTTTCGATTTTTGGCAGAATTTCAAAGTCGGAGCATCGATTTTTGCAAATTTTTCCATACATACCCCTTTGCCTCTTTTTTTGCGATTTTTCAAGCGAACTTTCCGAGAAAACTATTAGAGACATCGATACGAATCCAACGCCATTATTTAAGTTAGGCGAAAACCTTTTCCAAACCCTCCCAATGAATGTCCATAGCGTATAAGGAGCTCACCCTACGACCTTTTGAAATTCCGTGGTTTTCAAGATTCTGGCAAAGTGGCCGGGGGAAGACGAAAAAATTTTTTTTCCATTTCTGACCTCTTAAAAGGATGTATTTGATCGGAAATTTTCCGCTGATTACGAATCCGCCCGAGTTTTTGCCGAAAGTGCAAAAGTAGACCGGGAAAATGAGAAAAACCCATTCCAGAGTACCTTTCGGACATTTTTGCCTGCCGCGGATAACGGTAGCTGTCGTAGCGACGGAGGTTACGAATCAGCGCAGTGAACGAGTGACAAGTGCCAAGTCAAAAAGTACATTGATTTTTCGGGAGGATGCAAGCGCGGTCGGTAAAAACGGAGAATTCGAACCGCCGCGCCGCCGGTGTGACAATCGTTCAACCGAATTTTCTCGACGGTCGATAAGATTTTGAGCTCCGGTGGTACATTTGTGTGAAAAATTTCGAAAACCAATTTCTCCGCTATTTCTTCTCAAAAATAGACGAAACAAAGGCTCGGGAGGCTCACGCTCGGAAATTCGTGAAAGCGCGACGCGACGGATCGTGGCTCGCGATTGTTCCCACGGTAACCACGAGCCGTACAATTATTTTCAAAATGTTGGCAAACGCCGAGCGTGTTCCTCTCGGAGCAAGCGTCCCGCGTATACACGATAAATTTCATGCAAAGCGGTTGAACAGTGCGGGAGAAGCAAGACGTCGACGATTGTTCAATCGTCGAAACGACGCGAAAGATCGGGCCGTGTCGAACGTTGCAACGTCACCGAGGGATCGCGAACGTATAAAAAAGGACAACGGTTATAGGCGTTACGGAGGAGCGGGAGGCGAAGCGAAAGAAAAAATATGTTTTTCGCGGTGGTGTCCTCCGAGAGGATCGAGATCGATGTCGAGGGCGAGGGGTGGCGAAGGCGCGCACGGCCCCGCGCGGTACTCGACGTTGGTATAGATTTTTTTAAAGGTGACCGCTCGGAGCGGACGCGAGGCGAACGGTAGGAGGAAAAACGAAGACGAGGAGCGCCGCGGGAAGGGGGGTATCCCGAGGCAAGGGTTCCAGGTACGCGCGGTACGGACCGGGTATCTCCTCGTGTCCGGCATACGCGGACTCCGGATTGGTGGGCGCGCGTGCGCGCGCGCGCTCGTCTCCGCGCGTATCGCGCGCGTGTACGCGAAGGTACGGAGCGTCGAGAGCGAGCACGGCCGAACAACTTTGCACCGGGAAGTTCCGGCGCGGTGCGTCTCGTTTCTCCCTCGTCCTTCTCT
Source organism: Ophioninae sp. A BG-2022a (assembly GCA_030523105.1). Taxonomy (NCBI): domain Eukaryota; kingdom Metazoa; phylum Arthropoda; class Insecta; order Hymenoptera; family Ichneumonidae; species Ophioninae sp. A BG-2022a. The sequence goes on from JAPYZI010004344.1 coordinate 1,479, forward strand.
TTCTCCTCTGATCGGCCGTTCGCCGAGCGTCGAGCGCGGATACTCGCGCGCGCGCGCGAGACGGCGAGAAGGTGCGGGGAGGGGAAGAGCGCGGAGAGAACAGCGCCGGTCGAACCAGCCGTCGGAGCCTTACCGAAGCCTCGCGAAATTGAAATCCTTCGATTCCACCTGTGCTTTGGACTCGTACCGCTTCGTACACTCGCGTTAACTTTGCGCGCGCAAGATACGAACTCGGATGCTTTCTCTCTCCCTTTGCGTTCCTCCCTCCCCCCGTAAAGCGCACTCCCGCTCATCCCGGCTGCACGCTTCGCTCGTTCGAACAAAAAACAGCCAATTTTTCTTCGTACTCGCGTCGCTGTCGCTACCGCGTAATAAACTCGATCAAACGTCGCGCGTACACGGATCCGTTGGCAACGATTTTTACATCGCCTTGATATTATATTTTGTGTATTTTTATGGCGAATCGAGTTATTACGGGACGATCGAGAAATTCTCCCATTTATTCGTACATTATTATTATTATTATTGTCGTTGTCGTCGTCGTCGTCGTCGTCGTTGTCGTCGCTGCTGTTGCAGTACGGTCAACGTATTTCGTACAAAGATACAAAGCGAGAGGAACGTTGATTTTCGAGTGCTTCGTCGAGATCGCGCTTTTGAAACATCGACGTTATTACTGCGGAAGGACGAGCGACCGCTTCGTCGGCCGATCGGCTTCCCTCGCGCCTCTCTTTCTTCGTTCGTTTTCGCGGTCGGCCCGAAACCGCGCGTACGTCCGAACGGACGAAAAAAGGCAACGAACGTTGCGAGTCGGAGGTGGGGAAAGACGAACGCGCTCGGACGGCGGGTTCGAGGGGAAGAGGAAACGAGCGCGTTACGCGGGTGTGTATTTCGCTCGAGACGAGAGGTCGGGTTGGATCGCGGACGCGCGTACGGGGAGGGATTCGCGGGAGAGAACGCGAGGGCGCGCGCGTTCTCTCGGAGAGTTATCTGGAAATGACCGGGAATAATGGTTAATTCGTTCCAACGAAGCTGCAAACGCAACGGAAACGCCAACAGCGGCAACGACGAAGCAAAACGGTGAAAAAAAGGTGAAAAAGAGCGACGGAGAGGCGGAGAGGGGATACGCGGGTCGGCGATGGAAAGGGACTCGTGGGAACGGCGAAAAGCGCACACGGGCGCAACGACGCTTCGTCGGAGCTCGAAAAGTCCGCCCTCTCCTCGCGACACACCGGGAGGAGGGATCGCACGGCCCGCTTTCTTTACTTTCACGTTTCGCGAAGACCGCGACGTTCTCCCGTCCGACGACGCCTCTCTCGCGGATATTCTCTTTCCCCGTCGTAACAGCGGCCGAGAAACAAAAAAAACTCACGCGAGGGAAGAAAGAGAGGCGACGGTTCGTTCGTTCCGAGCGGCGCTCGACGAGCGTGTTTTCTTTCGGCCGTGTCGTCGCGCGATTGATCGCGAAACAACGAAAAATGCTTGTTTCGTGCTTCGGATCGAGAGTCCGCGGAGCCCTCGCTCGTTCTTTAGGAATTTGTCATTTTTCGAGCGAAAGTGGTAAGAAAATAAACCGGTGGCCTACATTCAGAGGCGGTAACGTTTAATACGCGACGAGTATCGCAGCGTCGAGAGATTAGGAAACCGACGCTAGAGAGAGAGAGAGAGAGAGGGAGGGAGAGAAAGAGACGTCGCAACGTAATTGTCGAGTTCTCCTTTGCCGCTGCTGTGCGCCAGACCCGAACGTTTTCTACGGGGAGCGGGAGAGAGACGAGAGGAGAAAGAGAGAGGGGAGCGAGAGGGACGCTCGCGCTCGTGCGACGAGTCGATTCTCGCGAGGTTGTACGCGCGAAAGAAGTAGGTCCGATCGTGCCTCTCTCTCTCTCTCTCTCTCTCTCTCTCTGTATCTCGGCGCGGCTCCGGCTCGATCCACCGACGGAGGAGCGAGAGGAGTCGGAGGCCTCGGGGGACGGGGAGCGTCCCCGTACTATTTTTACACCGATGTCCCACTGACGCGCGTCGATGCGTCCGATATTCTTTTTCTTTTCGTCCGTTTTCGTTACGCCGGATCGCCCCGCTCACCCGCCGGACCCTGGACGCGAGATCGGTCGAAAAATGTTTTCTTTTGGACCGAAAAATAAAAAAAAAATCGTTCGCCGGGAGAGAGTAAACCCGCAAAGGAGCGAGACGGGCGGTGATGACGATCGCGATCGTTCGATGGACGGAGACGCGCGGTTACGATTCCAAGGGGAACTCGATTTTTCTCGGACGTAGTCTCGCGGCGCCGTTGGTTTTCCCCGTCGCGATCGTCGCGCTCGAATAAAAGCGCGTACGTCACGCGAGTCCCGACGTCGTTCGCGAGTGCTCGGAGAATCCTCGTCGCTCGTTACTCGGGAATCGAACCATCTTTTTTTTCCAACGGTTCGGGAAACGGGCGGGGAAGAGCGATCGAATCGTACCGGGATTTACGTGTGCGCGTTGGCTCTGAATAATTGAGCGGGTCGTAGCACCGAGGAGGAACGTACACTCGATACCGATGCGTGCGTCGCGATTTACCGATCCAATTGTAAAGAAGCTCGTCCGTTTCTTCGTCGGAGCTTTTTCGGATAACGAGCATCGTTAAAAATGATCTCATCGCGGTATTGCCGAATTATATTTTTACGGTTCGCGCGACGATTCGTCTTTTCGCAACGATACGTCTCTCGATAACTTTGCGTTTGAAAGCACGTTTGTTCGAAACTATTGTCGTTTCGCGAGTCGAGTCGTTCCTCCGACCCTTCGAAACGATGATTCACGAGTGACTCGTTCGCGAGCGAGCCGCGACAATTGTTCAACGTTTTTCCGAATACGTTGCAAAGACGATCGAATCGTCCCAGGTAAGTCGATTACTCGAGCCGATCGATCATAAATCGGGCATCGGGCGTCGGGATCGTCTCGTTGCGTCTGTCAAGTTTATTTACACGGGTGACGTTTTAGGCGGACGCGCGCGCGTACGAAAGGACAGCGGTGAGCCTCGAGTGGATTACGAGTGCGGGCGGCGGCGGCGGCGGCGGCGGCGGCGGCGGCGGCGGCGGCGGCAGCGGCGGCGGCGGGGGAAACGCGAATAGCCAATCGTGCTACGTACGCCGGACGGACGCGAGTGCTGGTGGGAGGGACGGTGGAGGGGGCGACAACGGCCCGAGGAAACCGACTATGTAACAACGAGGATGACGACGACGCGTCGATTGCTCAATCGGTCGTGACGTCTGACGTCACGCGAACCCGAGCTCTCTTCGATTGTACGAACGGTCGAGACCCCCCCCCCCCCCCCCCCCCCAGCGAGGGATTACGTCAGTCGTTGAAAATTCGACGTTGTACCTTGTTTTTCGTCACTTTGACGCGTCCCCGTCGTCGGGTCGCGGGCAGCGAAGAGATCATCAGCCCCCTCCCGCTTCATCGGCCAAACTTAAAAATACTCCTCTCGATCGTGAATTGTCCCTTCTCCCGCTCAGGATCGTCGAGCCGAAGGGGACAGGGGGGGGGAGGCGCGTGTTGAAAAAACACTCGGAAAAAGTGACAAACATCGTACGGACGGATCGTCCCCGAACCGCGAACGCGGCGACGTTTTGTTTTCTTTTTTATTACGATTGCTCTCGTTACGATTATACTTTTGAAGCGTGTCGCTTCGCTCGAGCTCTCGGGGGTTTCGCGTCGCTCGACTCGTACGCGTCGCAAAAAGAAAATACGTTTACGGAGCGGGAGAGAATCGTACCAAAATCCGGGGCGATCGAGCGCACTCGGCGGAACCGCGACGTTCGTAGCCGAGCGACGAAAAAACCGCGGATTATGTCGCAGGTGGGGGTGTTGCAAAGCGTCGAGGAGCGAGCGAGGGGGGAAGAGAGAGAGAGAGAGAGAGAGAGAGAGAGAGAAAGGAAAACGCAAGGGACACACGGCCGAGGGGGGAAGCTCGCGGATGCGCGCGCGAGGGAGAGCGAGAGAGAGAGAGAGAGCGGGTGGTAAACGTCGAGGTTGCTCAACTCTCCGTATAACGCCCAAGCGTCACGGAAATTACATTACCTCGGGAGTCGAAACGCCGCGCGACGGCCCGATAGAGAGGCGAAACGAGGGAGGGGGGACTCGCGAAGGAAGGAAGGGAGAGAGCGCGAGGGGAGGAAAGCGAGCGCTGCCGTTGCCGCTCCACGGTGGGCTCTGCGCGCGGGCCACCGTGTCCCGCGCGTTACCCAAAAATCGCCTCGAGGGGGAGGGCGTCGCGCGCCTCTTCGTCAGCGTTCGTCTTTTTTTTTTTTTTTTTTGCGCCCTCTCTATCCCCGGCGGGGAAAAGAAAACGATTCGCGCGTCGGTAACGGCCGGAAGAGCCGTTTCTTCGGAACCTCCGTCTTCCGTCCGTTCTTCGGTCGGTCTTTTCCGAGTCCGAGACTCGTGTCGTCGAGGGGGACGAACTTTTACGGACGAGCGGGGGGGGGGTTGCCGAAACGCATCGAGTCGCCGAGAGGCTTCCGATCGTCCTCGGGCGGACGTTTCGAAGCGAGGGAAAAAAACACGGAGAAGCGAACGGTCCCGAGCTCGTCGCGTTTTCGCGCGCACGGGTCACGATAAACTTTTCCAAAGGCTTTTCCGCGAAGGACGAAGAGGAGGCGGAGAAACGCGGCTCGAGGTCCCCCTGGCGAGTCGGGCGAGAGGTTATCGCATCGCGCGCGCGAGATAACGGAACCGTTGAACCGCGATAGGTAATCGAGAATAGAGAAGAGAAACGTAACGCCAATGGCGTCGATCTCGCGATCGTCGCGTCTGGCTTTGTTCGCTCCGACGAGTCGTCTTTGTCTCGTTTCGGTCGACACTCACCGCGATCCGCTCGCGGCTCGACGATATCCGTTCGCGGGACGACCCCGCTGCGACTTCCGGTTCGATCGTTGTCACGCGTATTCACTCCAACACTCGTTTCGTATCCAAAAACCACGCTCACCGAAGATCCTTCTCTCTCGTCGCACTCTCCGTTCGCGCACCGTCAGCGTTTTTATTTTTCCTTTCGTTTCTCGCCGCGTCTCGTCGCCTCGTATCGTCCGAAAGAACGGTTCGGTTCGCGACGTTTCGCGACGGGCCGAACAACGACGAGAGGCCGAGTATCGCGAAGACGTCCGCGAGAGTGATAACACGCGCGGGTACAACCAGCACCGAGGAGAGCCGAAAGATTCGCGCGCGAGTCCCGCTCTCGCGTCGCGCGGAGAAGACGCGAACACACGGATACGACGCGTATATATACGTACACGTACACGCGCGTGTACACCGAGAGGCGAGATACGCGCGTGGCGGGGGTGAAACTCGACGGTGGGGACGAGGAACGACGGCGAGGGGTAGGTTCGGGTACGCCGCGCGTCGAAGGTAGGAACGGTTGGCTCCGCAACGCCAGGGGGTATCCGTGCGCCACCGAGGACCGTCCGCGACTGACTGGTTACTGGCCCAGCCGCACGACCGCTACCGACTCTCGCGCTCGCCCCTTCTCTCTCGCTCCCTCTCTTTCCCCTGCCTTTTTCTCTCTCTCCCTCTCCCCCTCTCTCTCTCTCTCTCTCTCTCTCTCTCTCTCTCTCCGTCGCTCTCGCGCGCGTTGGTGTTTCGGTACACGCTCCGTGTAGAGTATTAGTCGCGCGCGCCGCCGTCGGAGACGACGCACGGTACCACACGACGAAGGAGACGACCGAGCGGTGCGGATGGGCCGGTTAACGCGCACCGGCTGGCCAAGCGAGAGAGCGATCGGCGCGGAGGGGGAAGCTCGTCGGTCTTTATCCGTACCGTTGATTCCGACGCGATTGCCCGACACGCGTTCGAGCCGCCCAACACCGAAACTTCTTTCCGCCTGTTTTACGCACGCTTTTGCGGCCCGCGTACGGATCCCGATTAAATTTTCGTTCGAATTCGTTCGTTTCTCGGATCGGACGGTTCCGCGTCGCTCCGGTCGAGGATCCCGGCGAACGTCGGCGCGGTGCGCGTCCATCCGTCGGCTCGGAACCCCCGTGACTCCGACCCCGTGCGCTCTCCGTTCGAACTCGAACGTTTAACGCGAATTTTGGTCAATTCTTAGCCGGAAGCGGCGAGAATCGAAGGGGGAAAGAGGCTTCTCGATCGGACGCCTCTCCGAGCGCGAGCGCGAGATCGAACGTTTCATAAATATCCGACGTATTCTTCTCCTATGTCCTAGGCTATAGGTGAGATCGAGCGGAGGCTCCGCGTTCGATACGTACGGAGAATCGATCGACGAGAAGCGCGCCACTCGTGTACACCGCTCGAATGCGGCAACTGTATTTTTTAATCTTCTCTTTATCATCGCTCGAGTCATCGATCGTACAATCGTGCGGCGGAATAGTTGCCAACTTGAAAATACAATAGCCTCGAGTATCATTGTTGTCGCTGCTGTTGTTGCTATTGTCATTGGTTGCGGTTGTTGCGACAGCGGTTCTTCCCGAGATCGTCGCGATTACGGCGATCGATTACGATTCGTTACGCCCGGGTGCGTCAAGGGGCAACGACGAACGAAAAATGTTACGAGTGTCGAAACGAGTAACAAGAGACTCGGAAAGAAACGAAACTAAGATCGGACCAACGTTACGACTAAATACAAGCCTGGATCGACGACGATGATGACGCGTTTTATCACGCCCCAGCGGGCTTTCGGGCAAATGTACGCGGATAAGAAAGTTGATTCGATAAAAATACAAAAATTTTAAGAAAATTTTAATAATCATTGGAACAACCCGTAAAGCTATAGTACCAACGCCACCGAGTCAGGAAGATACCCGAAAAATAATGTAACACGAATCAATAATAGAAAGTAATAAAAAAAACTATAACGAAACCATCCAATCCGATCCACTTGGAGCGAATAATTTGTCAACAACGATTCGAGAGCGGCTGTTTGCACGTATACACGTAAAAATTGAGATTGTATATTCGGATCGTCGCTCGGGTGGCTCGCGCGTGAGCAGCGTCGAACGCGGCGAACGAGGAAAGCCGGTGGACGATGCGGAGGAGACGCGACCTCGCGCCGATGTGGGTCCGCTTCCTCCGCGTGTGTACGAGCGTCGCCGCGCTACACGGGACGAGAGTAGCGCTGCTCAAACTTCTCTCCCTCTTTTCTCTTTGCGGCGAAAGCGGCGCGGGAGGGTGGGAGGGAGCCAAAGAAGAAAGAGAGAGAGAGAGAGAGCGCGAAGCGGAGTTTGCCCGACGGTGCACCGGTGGTGATGACGGTGGTGGTGGTGGTGGTGGTGCTGCTGCTGTTTCCTACACTCGCGCGCGCAGTCTTCCACCTCTGGATTTCGCTTCTCCGATGTTTCTCCCCTCCACCCCCGCACTTTTCGCTCCGCGCGGTCTCATCCGTTCCCGCGGCGCTCGGCTACTTCGACTCCGCTTGATGCCTGCTCGCGGTGGCTCCTCTCTCTCGCCGTCGTGCGTCGATACGGAGTCGGGGAGCCGCCGAAATTGTCCACTCAACCGTTGCGTTGGTTTTATTTTTGATTTTTGTGCCAAGCGCTTGTGCGTTATTACGATTGTTTCATTATCGTTTATTTTCTTTCTCCATTGTTTCTAGTATTATCGTTGTATCGTTGCTTCGTATCGTTAATTTCTTGATTTTTGTAAAATTGATCCATTAGTTTTTGGAACAACGTTGGCCGCTGGTTGTACCGAGGCGTATCGAACTTTATCGTCATCCTTCTCCGTCCATCGATCCGTCTCTCTCGGTCTCCGGCTGGCGCGTTTCGTTTTTTTTCTCGAGCTCCGCCGCTCGTCGCTCGTCATCGCCGCTGCTGGCTCTTCCCGAGCTCGCGGAGGGGCACGCGCGCGAGAATTCGCCGGAGCCGTTACCGATCTCGTCGAGTCTCGTTCGCGGCTCGAAGGAGAACGACCGCGGGACGACCTCCTCTCGACCGCGCTCGAGCGCCGGTCCGACCGATTCGATTATCCTCGACGGTTTCGTTCGGTCCGATTTTCGGATTTCCGTGTCCGAAGATCGGACGAGTCTCGCGTCGTCGCGCGTTGCCGAGTTTTCGCGGAACGATCCCCCCGAGGATGACGAAACGGTCCACGGGGAGAGACGAATATTGAAAAACGTTTCTCAAAAATGTTTGAAGAACGCGTTTCGAAAATGTTCGAAATTTGTCGTTTCCCGAATCGAGGAGCGTCGATGCAGCGGGAACGTTCGTCGACCCGTCGATCCGCATCGGCTTCCCCGGGCTCCCGAAAGAATTCTCGCGCGCGCAACGCTCGTCCGTTCGCGAGGGCGCGCGCGTCGAGCCGGAAGACCGGAGCGAGGAGCGTACAGCGACGGAGAGCCCGCGGAGAGAGGGAGGCGCGTGGAAAGAGCGAGAAGGGCGCGCGATGTTTCTCGGCCTCGTTCGGCCGGTGCCTCGAACGCGCGTAAACATCGATACGCGTACGCGTACGAGCGCACGCCCGCGTCTTTCTCTCGAGTTTTTTCCGCGGCTCGAGAGCCCGGCGAACCTTTTTGTCCGTAATATTCGTAGCGCGCCCGCGTGCTTTGTTCTTAGCGCTGATGCACGCGGAGGAAACCAATACCGGACGAATCGACGCGGCCGAGCGCTTCGGGTCGCGCCTTCCGTCCAACCATCCTCGCTTCTTCGCGCTCCTTCGTTTCTTTCGTTATTGACCCGTTTGTCCGCGATTGTTTCGCTTCCGCAACGTTGCGATTCAACGTCTCCCAAAATTGCCCGACACTTTTTAATATTTTTCATTTGTTTACGAAGCGTGCCGAATTATCGTACGTAATTCTAACTCTTTCAGAATTAACGGGCCGAAACGCCCGATGATTCTATCATTCAAAAATCCAAACGAACCCGCGCGAATTCCGTTCGCGATCCACGGATCGAACGATTTAGAAATCGGATCGAAAGAACGGTGGGTCCGCGGGGACTATCCTGTACGATCTGTCGTTCGTTGTTCGACAAACGGTAGATCCACTCGCGACAATGTTGACAACGAGCTACACGTACGTGTATATATTTGTATATCCGTAGAGACATCCGGTCTTTACCCTTGGCGAGAGAGCCACGCTCAAACGCGTATCCGTTCGTTCTCGCCTCGGAGATAAAAGTTAGCCTCCGCTCTACCGGCGGGTCGTTTCGCAACGCGAGCGAGTCCGAGCGGAGAGGCGGAGAAGAATTCAGGAACGGGACGACGCGCGTCGACGGTATTAACGAGCGAGCTGGAAAGTAGCGACGAGGAGACCGGGACACCGAGAGAGAGAGAGAGAGAGAGAGAGAGAGAGAGAGGCGAAACGAGGCGAACACACGAGTGGACGCGTATTCGCGCGGTTACGCGGCATCGAAGGGCGAACGATACTCGTACGCCTCTTCATCGACGAGTCGCGCGGCGAGTCTCTCCTTCGACGCAGGGGTAGCCGGATTCGGCTCGAGTACGAGCATCGTCGCGTGCTTCTTTCACCGGAGGGAGCGAGAGAGAGGGAGAGACGGAGGGAGAGAGAGAGAAGAACGGCCGGTTAACCGGCCAGGCCGAGGAGGGCGAAGAGACCGGAGAGAGGGTAGCGACTCGGGCCCTCGGGACCGCGCGAATCGTAAGCCCCGATGAAACAAAAAGAAGCCGAAAAGAATACGCGCCGCGGAACGCGACGCGAAGGGTCGATCGATTTTCATCGAGTTTCAAGGCTATCGCTCCTCGTTGCGCGAAGTAACCCGTGTACGCGCGCATCAACGCCCGTCCCTCGCTTCGACGCGATATTTTTTTACCGCTCCCGACAAAATTGGCGTATACGATTCGTCGCTTTTTTTTTAAACGATATCCATTCGGGGGACGCCTCGATGCGTCGTACGTTTTTGGTTGCGCCTTCGAACGAGCGAAAATTGCGCGTCAACGGTGAACAAGGAAACACGCGCAATTTTGTATCCGCGCGCGTCTCGATTCGATCGATACCTCGGAGTCTTTCGTACGGACGCGAGATTTGTTTCTCTTGCCGTTTGTAATTGATGGGTGGCTTGTGTTTGTTTCGAATCGGTCGCGTCGCTTCAACGTAGCGAACGGAAGCTCCGTTGATCGAGCGCGAAACAAAAATCGAATTTTCCGGAACGCTCGAGGTTGCGTCGATGGAGCGCGACGGTCCTTTTCGTTTGTTAATTCGTACCGTTTTCGCTTCAATTATTGTAAGAAACTTTGACGAATCCGAGTCGAAAATCTCCAATGGAAGTACGTAAAAAACGACACGTCCGCGTCCCGTCGTTGAAATCCTGCCTCGATTAGCAAATATTTTCCCGTCGAGTAATTCGGTAACTCGTAAAGTCGCGACCAGGATTCTCGACGGGTCGTTCGGACGATCGTACAGCGGTGAGGCGAAAAAGAGAGAAAAAAAAAGAAATTTCGCAACATTTTCGCGATAAATACGGTAATATTCTCGTATTCCGTAATCCTCCCGAGGAGCGTATCAGCGTTGCGCCTTGCCCGATAAAATTGCCGAGGGAATAATTTTCGAGCCGAAAATGAACTCGCTCGTCGGGAGCGGGACGGACCAGCGAAGAGGCAGGGGAGCGGAGCGGGTCGTGCACCGGAGAATTTCGATTGCGCGACGATTCGAGGTACCCTCCGCCCCCCTCGATTCCGTTTCGCCAGTGCGGAGACATCGCTGGCCGAACGGCTCGGCCAACGATGCTCCGGGTTCTCGCATTACGGAGTATTATCGGGAAGGCGCGTGCGCGCGCGCGCGCGTCCACGCGCGGGGGGTGGGTTCGGTGATGTTGCACCGAAGACGAGCCGTGCGCGAAACCACCGAGGGGCTCTCCTTCGTGCGCGCCTACCGTAAGCGGAAACGCCGAAAAGGGCGCTCGATACTCGTGCCCGCGCGCATCGTTCGTTATCGTTTTTTTCGCCCAGCTATTCCCGATCTTTCGTACGTTCCGTATTTTTTAATTTATTTATCGAGGATGGACCGAAACGATCGCTCGAATAATACTATTTTTTCGTCGTTTCATTTTTTCGACCCAAAAATCAATATTTATTTCTATCTCAATCGTCGAACGATAGCTTCGATCTCGACGGCGCAAAAGTTACGACTCGTAACAGCGTTGGGATCGCGACGCCTCCGTACGGAAGCGAGTCGACCATCGATTTTCCAAATCGAAAAATCAAAGCGCGCAAAAAGAATCGTTCGTCGACGAGAGTTGGCTGTTTTCGAGTAATTCGGCAAGGAGGCTTTCCAAACTCGTCCGTTCGGTTCGAGGATAACCAGGGTTAATCGTGCTCGGTTATTCGTAAATATTGAAAAGCGCGTTTAGCGCGTCTCGATCGGTGGGATCTTTTTCTCCCGCGGGCGCTCAACCGCGATCGTCCCCTTCGCTCCCTTTTTCGCCCTCTCTCTCTCTCTCTCTCTCCCTTTCTCCGTGCCTCGTTTGCTCACTCCGAAAGTCCCTTTTCTAACCATCGAGCGTTACCCCGAGGTTGCGGAGAGAGAGAGAGAGAGAGAGAGAGAGAGACCGGTGCTGCGTACGACGACGACGGCGACGACGTCGACTACGACCCTTCGTCAGACTTTGAAACTCTCGGGGCCCTCGCTGCCGCGGCGTCACCCCTTGCTCCCTCCCTCCCTCTCTCTCTCACCCTCGGTTTCTCCGACACCGGGAGCTTCGAAGGTTCTCAATGGGGCTTGGGACGTCATATATTCAGCATTACCTTTCTTCCCTCCCTCCGGCTCGGTGCCTCCGGTACACACGGAAAAAGTATATTTGGACGCTCGTCGCTTCGAGGACGCTCGATGGTGCGTGATGCCGACCGTAGGGACAATACCGTTACTTCGGGGACAGTGTTCGACGCGAAACGTCCCCGGAGTCAGTTTTCGATAGATACGGCGGGGTCGTATCGGCTCGGAATCGAAAAATACGCGCGCCCGGTCTTTCTTGCTTCCGTACGTATGAGAAAAGTATATTCGGAGGCTTCCTTTTTTTTTTTTTTGGGACACCGTATCGCGCGAAACGTCGAGTCTGGGGACAATAGGGTTTACTTCGGGGACAGTTCTCAATAACAAGGGTCTTCAAAGTTAGGCTCACGTATGTACGGTGACGTCGTATCGGCTCGGGATCGAATATGCGCGCGCGCCCTATTCGCTCTCTCTCTCTCTCTCTCTCTCTCTCCGTCTCTCCGTTGCTCATCGTGGAAAATGTCTCGGTTCGTCGTACACGCGTCCCACACTCGACGGTCGGTATCTACGCGTGTGCGCGCGCGCGCGCGCGCGTAGACGGGGAGCGAAGCTCGTCATCGCTGTAAGGGCCAACCTACGCGTAACCTTTCCATCGATACGCGTTGCGACGCGGAGGAGCGACACTCGGCGCGATTGTGCGAGACCGACCGTGGTACACGGTTCGAGAAGAAAAAAAAAAAGAGAAACGAACGCTTTGTTTTTTTTTCTTCACTTTTTTTACGTACCTACGAAGGTTCGAGGTCCTTGCGGGAAAAAGGCGAGAGGACCGATTTTCCAAAGCGGCCGGCTTCTTTGAAGCCTAGAGGGAAAGGGTTATTGCCGCATTCGTTATTGAAGTTCGATTATCCCAAAGGTTGAACCAATCGCGCGAAAAGAAACAACGTATTTTTAAATTAAATTGCATCGAATATGTAAACATTATTAGTACATTGCGTATAAGGAATAGCTCCGAACGAGGGGAGGAGCAAAAAAACAAGTCGAATAACAAATGAAACGATGCAGCGTAATAATCGAGGGAGTTAAGAAACAGCGTTGTTGGTTGGGTGAGAGTCGGCATCGATAACGAGGAAAGGGGCGTTCGATGGTCCGTCTCCGGGTCGAATATTTCGCGAGTATGAAAATTCATCGGGAAACGGTCGTAAGCGCGACGAACGCTCGATCGAACGATAGCGGGAGGCCCAGCGATTTATCAGGAGCGCTCTCGATTCGCGAACGACGGAGAGGGCAACGGCCGATCGCCGCAACGAGGTTTATTATTCCGACGGGGACATCAGGGATCGGGATTAATCGCGAAGACGAGGAAGGAACATCGATAATGGTAACGAGAACGGTAAGCGCGCGTCCGACGCGGACGTCGTTCGACTTTCGGGTTACGAGGGAAATCCCTCCGTACCTCGCCCCAACCGGTCTCTCTCTCTCTCTCGTATCTCGCTTTCCCGCATTGGCCCAGTTGTCGCGATTACTCGAAGGGTCGTGCGACACCGCGCGCACCTATACACTCGCGTATGCATACGCGTACGATCAGCCTCGACGGCTCGCTCTCTCTCTCTCTCTCGCCCTTTGGCCGATGCCATTCCGGACTCACCCTTGGTCGCCTCGCGCCTGCCACAGGCCTGGCGCGTTACAGGGGAGTTTGGGATCGATTATTGAGCGTCCAGGAATTATATCGTCCATAGCGAGGGCGAGAAAGGCGAATCGAGGAAGCGAGGCCGCCCCGAGGCCTTCGAGTTTCGCCGAATTTCGCGCCGCTCGACCTTCCTTTACGTCTCGATTCGTTCACTCGTACCTTTGCTCAATTATTTATTTATTTATACGCGTTGACTCGTTCCGACGTTATTCGAAAAATTGGGAAAAAGGGGGCGAAGCGACTCGCGGCTCGGAAACACGGCGCGACGATCCGTTCGACTCTTATCGGCTCTCCGCTGTTTAATTTCCATTATTCGAAACGATCGGTAGCGTACCTCGCGAGGGCGGGTCTCTTTGATTCGCGGTGAATATTTATTATTACGGACGAACAAGCTCCACTTTTGAACAGACTCGGACGAAGCTTCGACCGCGTAATTAACACCGCGTCGTAAAGTTTCGTTCGAACAAATTTCGAGTAACGAAGCTTCGATCGAATAATTGAATCATCGACGCTGCATCGGTGCAACTTTCATCGCGCGACCAAATAATTCAACCGTTCGTTCCGACGTTTAACGTACTTTTCTTCGAACAACGAAAAGCTCATCGATCCTATCGACGAAATTTTATAAACCCGAACAAACTTCTTTCTCGGAAGGACGCGCGTCCGAATTATTGGTTTTTCGCGGCTTATTACCGTTATTTTTTTTGCGATTGGAAAAACGTCTCCGCGAGAGTGTAGCTCGAGTCTGATTTTTCAGTTGATCGCGTCAAAGTGCCCGACATCGCGCGGATGGGTGGTATAAATAGCGAGCGAATAACGCGAGGGAAGGAAGGGAGAGAGAGAGAGAGAGAGAGAGAGAAAGGGAAAGGGCGAGGAGCGGGACGACGAGAGAAGGTGGTTCGAGGGGCGAGGGGACGGCGGTGCCTACGCGACGCCGCGGCGGCGAACCGGCGTCGGGGTCGTCTACGGGGGTCGAGCCGGTCGTTCTCTCGCGTCGGTCGAGCCGGGGGGGGCGTACGTCCATCGGTAGGCGCTCGCGCACAGCCGCGCTCGCACCCGGACCCCGTACCAACGCGTACGCGCGTACGCGCTCCTCCGCGAGCCCTTCTCCGTCCACCCGCGACTCCTCTTCGCCGATTTCACCCGACGAATTCTCCGCGCTTTTCGTTCGCCGCGCGAATAACGCCCCGCTCTCTCGGAGCGCTCCCTTCGTCGAGCCCTTTCGGCGGCCTTCCGGTACTTCGAACGTACGGCGAACGAATAAAAAGGTCACCGCCGATTCGATCGGTCGATTGCAAAAAATTGAGTGCACGCGGCGTACAAATTTCACACCTATCGATCTTTTCGCTATTTCGAATTCATTATTCGTTTCTTTGTTTAATGAACGACGCGGGTAGAATAGAACGCGAGGGAGAAAAAAAGTGGAGCGCGAAAACCCAAATATAGCGAATTTCGCGTGGAGATGCAGGAAGGAGAACGAGATTCGATCGTCGATGCGCGATCGATCGGAGTTATTATCGCCCCGTTCTTGCTTCGCTTTGCGCTCTTCTTTTTCTCGCTTCTCGCTTCCTCTCTCTCTCTCTCTCTCTCTCTCTCTCTCTCTCCATAATCATTCGTTCGAGTCCGAGCGGCACCAGTTTTATCGAATTAAATGACTATTGGTTCATTTTATATTAGTTATGAGGAGCGTTGCGCGTTAGGGTTGGTGCTGGTTTGTGCTGATTTTGTTATAATTTGTTATCGCATAGATTCCTTCGTTACCGTTGTTTCTCGTGTCCTTCCGTATCGTCATTTTGTCCAACGGCGCGCCAGCGTGCAGGATAAAACCATCGTGTCGTGTCACAACGTACCATATATATATATATATACATGTATATCTCGGTCGTTTCTCGTTCGGCGCATCTCACTATCCTGATCCGATTATTTTCGCGCGGCGCGCAAAGCACGCTTGTTATCGGTGATCCGAGCGTCCCCACCTCCGGCCCTTCTCCCTTTCTCTCGGGGTCTCGGGGAAGGCGTCACGAATTTTCACCGCGGTGAATTCGGAAGCGTCGAGTTCGCGACAACGTTGTCTCGGAGGCGCGGTGGCACCCAACGACGATGACACCGACGAGTACGACTCGTACGGTAGGCCGGGCCATGGGCGAGCCGAGGGCCGTACACGTTTTCACGGTTAGACGCCTAACCGGAAGATCGATGAGTGCGAACGGCCCTGTTCTCGCTCCGACTCTCCCGCCCTCCCCCCCGCTCCTCCGCGCGCGCGCGCGCGCGCGCGCGTTCGCTCTCTCTCTCTCTCTCTCTTCCTTCCTTCCTTCCTTCCTTCCTCGGCCCTTGCCCCCCGGCCTCGCGGGGCTTGAACGTACACGTAGGTACGATACGTTCGCGAACTGGGTCATTTTCTCGATTCTTCCGTGCCACGGCCGAGAGGAAGTTTCGAAAATGCCGCTACTCGAGAAAAATCGTCTCCTTCGAAATTCCCATTGCCCGGTACCTGTTCGTCCTAACCATTTTTTTTACGCCGACGTCGCAACATTTAAATACGGGTAACGGCATTCTCGAGGACACGAGGAACATTACCGCGCGACGCACGAGTCCGAGCGCGATGGTCGAGACGTTTTGAACCGCGATTTCTCAGGAATGAAACGTTTTCGTCGAAAATGGCGAGCGGAAGGCCCTCGGTGCCATCCTCTTGAACGCACGCGACAAATTTCGTACCGATCGGTTCGGCCGGTTGAGAGAACAGTGGTTCTTAAATTGCGAAGTGGGCGGAAGCGCGTTCCGCGTGCCCTCAATAGTTACAACTAAACGTGATAAAACGATCATTTTTGAGAGTGGCGGCCAGAGATGTACAAAATCGATGAACGATGATAGGTTTTTAAAAAATTAGAGTTACTCCGTAATCGCAAATATGATTACGGTGATCGTTACAAGATTCTTCGCATCGAGCGTTGTAAAAAGCAGGTGTTACGCCGGCGATTCTAAACACAATAATAATAATAATAATAATACGAATAATGAGAAATAAAATAATAAACAAAAATTGAAGAGTAAAAGTCGTTTCGGAAGATTTGTCTTCGTACCGCGGTGTTTTTGGTTGACCGAGATGATCGTAACGTCGATGAATCGGGAAACCGGATATAGAAACTGGGTTGACGCGACGGGGAGCCGGACGCGACGCAACGCGAGTCGGTGGTTCGGCGACGCGTGGACGGGTCGGCTAATTACAGAGTCCACGACTGACCGTGCGTAATCCTCAAGATTGCACACGACGGTACTAATAATAATAATAATAATAATAATAATAATGAGAACAATAATAGCATTTAATGCCGCGTGATTGGGAGAAGCTCCGTTCGGAAGAGTGCGCGACACGCGCAAGGGAGATCGCTGCTCGGACTCGGATTCGGATTTATCGGGTATCTTCGGCGGGGCTGTCGTCCCCGC
Organism: Ophioninae sp. A BG-2022a; assembly: GCA_030523105.1. Lineage (NCBI taxonomy): Eukaryota > Metazoa > Arthropoda > Insecta > Hymenoptera > Ichneumonidae > Ophioninae sp. A BG-2022a. The sequence continues at coordinate 18,254 of JAPYZI010004344.1, forward strand.
GCGAGGCACAAGGAACGACGGAGCTTCGGGACCGGAAACATAGAGAAGAAGAGAGAAATAGTTTTAACGGTCTGTCCAATCGAAATCTTTCAGCTCATTACGAATATCATCGAATTTTCGTCGAAAGCACCGCACACCGCAAAAAGAGAAGTCTTTTTAGACGTTTTCTACGATCTTTTCATGGAAGTTTTGAGTTTTGGGGGAAATAAATGGTATATTCGTGTTCAGGGGATCAAATTACATCGAAATCGACCAGTAAAAAAAATATTAAAAATCCAACATTTTTTTCGATTTTTGAGCGAAAAAAGTTTTTTTACTCAATGGTCGATAACTTTTTTTCCTTTAGGATTTGGCGCTCCGCTCTGCGCTCGATCTCTTCGTTATAATTTTCTCTTCAAAATGCTTTTTTAATTATTGAAATCCGATAATTTTTCGATTTTTGGCAGAATTTCAAAGTTGGACCATCGATTTTTGCAAATTTTTCCTCCAACGCCATTATCCAAGTTAGGCAAAAACCTTTTCCAAACCCACCAAATGTATCCCCATAGCGTATAAGAAGCTTACTCTACGGCCTTTTGAAATATCGTGATTTTTGGAATTCTGGAAAATCACGATATTTCGTCCCGGAAGGACGAAAAATTTTTTTTTTCCGTTTTTAAACTCTTAAGAGGGTCCGTTTGATCGAAAATTTTGCGCTGATTACGAATATCATAGAATTTTTCTCGAAAGCATGGAACGAAGCAAAGAAAAACGCGTTTCAAGGTGTTTTTTACGATTTTTTCATAAAAGTTTTGGGTTTTTGGGAAAATGAATAGTAGATTCGTGTTCAGGGGATCAAATTACATCGTAAAGGACCTATAAAAAAAATATTAAAAATCAAAATTTTTTTTCGATTTTTCGGCAAAATACATTTTT
>JAPYZI010004345.1:0-14038 GCA_030523105.1 Ophioninae sp. A BG-2022a
TTTTTTTTTTTTTCGTTTGATTCGTACGCGGGTGAAGTTTAGTGCCGGTTGGAACTTCGTTTCTTGTGCAGGATCCTATTAATTGACGAACCGTTTAAATAAATCGCGATGTATACAACGGAGTATTAAAATAACGAATTAATAAATAAGAAATATTTACGAACGTATCGTTATAATGTTTAAAGAATTTAAGAATAAAGACGCGGATGAAGACATTGAACGAGAACCGAGGAGTGAAGAAAAATTCATCGATGATTAAACAAATAAAACGAATAAATAAATAGAGAAGTTTGGTAAAAAAAAAAAACATTAATTAAGTCGTGAATGAGGGATTATATTAAAAAATATATATTACGAATAAACAAATTTAATTGACATTCACAAACAAAATTTAATTCAAATTTATTTCGATAAACGGAAAAACGAAAAAAAATATTTATCCGTTCACTGATCAAAGCCTCCAACTATCGATGCTTGAAACGTACGAACAAACGTGAGAGAAGCAACAAGTTCTTTCGGTCGAAACCACGTGCGCGTAAAATGATAAATACAAGGACACGATGAGCTACGATTTGTTCTGCACGACCGAAGCAAACCAATTGGCAGTAATCGAGGATCCGTGAAAAATCGATAGGTGAGTAGACAAATTTTTTTACATGCACTCTTCATTTTTCATTTTACCAATAATCGTCATGTACCGGGTGGATAATTTTTCTAGCGATTCCCCTGAAAATATTCATTGTGACATGTAAAACAGAATAATTCACGAATTTCGCTATCATTAATACATTTATTATTATTAAATAATGGTTGTTATTAACTATTACTATTTAATAGTTAATAATATAATTATTTGATGATATTTTTTATTTAATAATAATAGTTATTATATAATAAAATTAATATAAAAGTTATATGTATATATATATTTATATATACATATATGTACATATTTATATCTGATTATTTTATAATTATTATGATAAAGTGAAAAATGATAATGGGAAAAAAATCGATATAATAATGATAAACATAATTATTTGTTATTATTATTGTTATTATGATCTCATTATATTATTATATTTATTATTATCGATCACTAATAATAACCGTCATTATAATTATTGTAATTATTGTTGTTAATATTCTTCGAATTGCTCGACATCGATAAATTTACGAAAAATGCAAAAATGCAATGAATTTTCACGATACGAAAAATAATCTCTGCGAAAAATTGGGAAGAAAAATTGGGAAGAGCTACCGGAAATAGGTCGAAGAGCCCGCTGGTGGTGCGTCCCATTCGGAAAATCTCGACCTCTCAAGGACGTTCACCTAGTACACTTGCCACTGCTCGTGTCTAGATACCTATAGTTATAGATCGTCGAGCGCGAGACTGGCGCCACGCCTCGTTGCTCCAGTTCCCTTGATCTTTCCCCTTCGTTTTCTTCCTCCTTTTTACAACTTTATAACTCCTCCTGTCGGCGACTAGATTTTACCCCAGGGAATACGAGCGCTTCCGCGCTGAAGGAACGTTTTTCCTCTCGCGCGTCATTTCCCGGACTGAAATGAATAATTATAATAATTTATTATTTAACAATAATAATAATAATTTCACTATATATTTTTTTGCGACTATCAGTTTGAAAATATTATTCCAAATGTTACTGTTGCAGTCGTTGAATTTTTGACGAAATATTGGAATTAATGTTTTTTTTTTTTTTTCGAAATTTTTCTTGACGAAATATTTTCTCGAATATTTGTTTAATATTACCACGGTGATGGTTTTTCAATGAGTTATTTTATTTTTAATTTTTTTCATTAATTTTTCGATTTAGTGAACGAATATTTTGGTTATTTTTGGGGCTGTCGAACGAAAAGATAAGTCGCGGCGAAAATTTCCTTTTTTTTTTATTTCCGATTGCGAGGGACGGAAATTTGAGTGCGCGAATTTGTGACGATAATTATTGGTCGTGTGGGACGGTGAATTGTTCAGCGTCACAGTCGTAGGTTTGAATTAACGAAATTCAGAAGAAAAAAACGAGGGTGCAATGATTAAACGGCCGTATGGCATGTTTGAGTGTCAGGAGTGCAAACACGTGTGACGAAGGAGCGCTCGCGGTACGCGAGTTCATGAATATTTCTATGTATACGTTTCGCTGTATACAGGTTCTACCATAGTCACGCTATTACTCGTTCGCTTTGACATATTCGCGCTCCTCGTAGTGGTTTTTACGATTCGGAGAGCAAGAGAGAAAGAGATGGAACGCCGGAAGAAATCTGAGTGCTCGTATTGTACACGTACGAATAGGCAATATGCGGCACAGCATCTGTTCAAAGAAAGAGACAGAAAAAACGTGACGCGACGAGGAAAGAATTTATCTCTTTATGCACTTTTTCCGTACAACAGTGTAAGACAATCCTGAGTGACGGCGATTTTATTATCTCGAGTGCTACGTGAGTTATCAAGTTTTGAATTATCGAGATGATTCTCGGAGAGACGGGAAGACGAAAGTGTTTTAGTGAGTTTGAGCACTCGAAAGAATATTCACGTCTTTGCGAAAAACGATGAGTGCTTATGAGTGGCGATGAGTGATCGCTGATGGCTCAGTATAGCCAGTAAGTTGTAAAAAATATTATTGACTGCTCCCGAACATATTCCCGAGGATTAAACATTGCTATCTGTTTTTGCGTTTTTTGAGTGCTTTCGTGAGTGCGAGATAATATCGTGTTCCAGTGAACATATGTAATTACTTGTAATAGCAAAGAAGTTGAGAGAGAAAAAGTCTTCGGATATTTCGAAGAACTTTTTAGGTTAGCGATTTTTTTTAAGCGCTTGCGAATTCGGTTGAAATTACTTGAGTGCTAATGAGTGTTCCTAATTATCCATAATCGTAAACGAGATAAGAAAAAATTATTTGAGATCAGGTTTCCGTAAATGTTCGTGACTAGAAATCTTTTAAGAGCGTGCGATTTCTTCTGAGTGGTCTTGAGTGCTCAAAAGTGTTCGTAATTGTCAGTTACAGTGAACAGAATTAAAAAAGATAATTTTTTTTTAGTTTCTGTAGAGTTTGTTCGGTCAGTTGACTGTTTTACGCGTTTGAAAATACGATCGAACAATTTTGAGCGCGCCCGATCGCGTTCTCGCGAATTTTTGAGTGCGAGCCGTAGCTAGCGGAGTTCATCACCGATTCTTCCGGTTTTTCAGCCAGTCGAAGCGTCGGGTTAACCTCTCGCTTCCAGTATCGCAGAAATTTCATAGCTCCATTATTTCCGCTCGGTACATCGAACGGAACAAAAAAAGACGAATTCACGATGTGCCACGAACGCATCGACACCTTACTACGAGACGCGTATACGAAGCGTCATTCGTGAAAATTAACGCGTCGACTCGCGGACGAGAATGATTCCCCAGGCCGGATGAATATCCATCCACTCTCGTTGAGCTGCTGTCACGATGGGATCTCATACAGACACGAGAGTCTTTTCTCTCTCGGAGCACGCCGAGCGGTGCCAACGGTGCATTTTATCGCGGCTCGATATACGGAGAGGGCTGCGAGGATTCGTGTCCGCCATATGGAAGATCCGAGACTTCCGGATTGAAGGGAATACCGTAGAATTAACACTTAAAAAAAAAGAGAAATAAAATTAACTCGAGAAAACTCGAGTTTTGAAAAAAAAACCAAGATTTATCACGCGATGGTTTTTTTTTCGTTTTCTCTGCATTCCACTTTATCAGTATTTTCAACTTTTTCGAACCTAACAGCTTTTTCGTTGAAGCACGTAAATCGAAGGTCTCCGAAAAATCGATTTTCCAGTGATCGGTTATTGCGCAAGTCAGAGAACGGCGAAGCGGTCACCGCTCCCGATAACGGCCACGCGTCTCACTGCTAAATTTCAGTGACACCCGGCGTTGGTGATTTTACTATTAATTATGAATTTATATTGATTCCTTAATTATTTCCTCATTCATGATCGATGAATTATAAATTTGTGTAATTTTGGAAAAAAGAAATGTCCAAATGCTCATTAGCCCGAGGATTTGACGGATCGGGACGTGAAACAGATGCGCCGAAGGCCGCTCTAAATCGCGTGTAATCCGATCAAGTGTGTCGCGGTAGAAAAAAAAGAGGGGCAAAAAAAAAATCTCGATTTCGCGAGTACAAAGCAAATCGGGGCGTCCGCGAACGCGTTTCGTTTTCTAATCCCGCGAGTGTGGTGGTGAAGAGACGCGAGGCGGGTAACGTTCTCGTTTCCACGCTGTACGGATATTGCGGAAGCTCGATAATGCATTATTCTCAGGATCGCGAGAAGCGAACGAAGCGAAGCGGAGGGAGAGAGAGAGAGAGAGAGAGAGAGAAGAACGAGAGAGATGTCGGAGTGCGAAAATCGAAGAAGAATAATAAAACGAGAATAGAAAATATTCTACTTCTTCGTGACGCACGTGTGTGTGTGTGGAACATTATTCACAAGTTTAAAAAAAAGTGCGCTTAACGTTCGCGGGTCACGCTCGAAAGATCGAAGATTTGCGAGGATGCGGCGTCGCGCAAAGCGCTGCGAGATGAGGTTCCGCGTCTCGTTCCGAGGCTCGCCGTGCTTCGAATGCTTCGCCGATTTTTTCCCGCCCTCCTCGATATCCAACGAGCATGCAGTATTTTTTTCACATTTTTTTCACCGATACTTTTCGAGATATGAATTTTTGTAAATATTCTCGTATACGGGGCGTTCCGAGTATGGAGGGCTAGCGCTCGACGCTGAGGTACGTCGAGGCAGGTGCCAATTTTTTGTTGACTTCCTCATGGTATCTTGTACATTCCACATTTTTTTCAGATTTTTATCTCATACGGATTCCGAGATATAAATTCATTGAGAATTCCTATGGGGCATTCCACGCGTTCGACGAACCTCATGTTCGCGGCGATTTTTTTGTTTTGTCACAAATAATGAAAATAGTGCATGGTAAATTTTTCGGATTTTTAGGTCGAACAGATCTCGAGATATAAATTCATCTAGAATACCTGAAGATGTATGGGGCGTTCCGTCGATGCGCGACGCGGCCACCTTCAACTTCGCCGATAACGTTGCTAATTTTTTTAAACATTCTCCAGGATGTAACCAGCTCGCCGTTATTATTTCAAATTTTTTTTTCAAAATCTTTGGACTCCGCGAATTTTGGAAATTCCTTCTTGACTGGATAGATTTTGATTGTTATCGGCAGGCAACGTTATCGCTGTGATATCGGAACGTTGAACCGTCTCTGACTTGAATAAACCTCACGGGCACTCATCGAGCCGTAGATAATGTTGTTCCGTGTGTGGAGGTTCGTTCGCGAGTCGAGCAACGATAATCGGGGTGAATTAATTAATATTTATAGACGTACTCACGTGGCATGAAGCGAGCTTCCTTCGTTCAACTATTACAGCCACTTCTTTTTCATACACGTATACATAGCAAGTACGAGCGTAACGTTCCAGTTCCAGTACAAAAAAAGGGCCAAACTCATTCTCGTTCCGGGTAACGAGATTTTTTTTCGCTCGTTTCCGCGTAACGCGAAACATTTTTTTACAATGAAAAAAAAAAAGGACCAAACGGTGTAACGATCAGCTTACCACTTTGACAGCGCGAAGAACGAGGGTGAGGCGGAGAGAAACAAAAAGAAACGTGTCGATAAATTATCTACCGGACGGTTGAAACAGACGCCGATTTTATTGCGGTCGTCGAGTTGACGCACATTTTACAAACCATAAAACGAAAAAATCACGATCTGCATTCCCCTACGATCTTTGGTGTCATATGCGAGCGAAACTGGGCGAAGTAGGAAACTTCGATTGACCAGACGACTCAAAATTCCAAATTTGAATATTCCGAAAGTAAGTATTTCGTAAAGCTCATTCTAACAAAAGCTTTAAAAAATTTGTATTTTTGGAATATTAAAGGCCGGAATTTTGATGTAGAACTGACAAATGATTTAGATCGATAAATTTGGTAAATATGATTTAGATTGATAAATGATAAATCAAATAATTGATTTAGATTCATAATTGATAAATAATCTAATAAACAAATAATTCATTTACATTGATAATTTGATAAAATTGCCAAATTATTTAGATCGATCAATTTTTATGAATGAATTAATAAATGATGTAGAACATTTATAGTCCACTGTGCAAGCTTTTGCTGGCATGAGCTTTACAAAGTTTTTAGTTTCGGAATATTAAAATTCGAAATTTCGAAGTTCGTGATTTCGGGTTCCCTATCCCACCCCAGCGAAACAAAACCTCGATTATTGACCAAACCTTTTATGTATCGGAAAAGCTTCGGAAAAGCTGTCGATTTTAAAAAATTCCCTAAACCGTTGTCTTCTATTTCTTCACGGACAAATTTTGAAATTTTCAACCGCACGAATAATCTTTTCACCAACTGCGCTTACTGTATATTATTAACTAAAAAAAAAAAAAAAAAACACACAAAAAGCAAATATTCAACAAACATAATGTGCATTGCGAAAAAAATTCTCGGGCTTCGTGTACAAGGAGACAAGACATGGAAAAAGGCGAAAAAAAAAAAAAACTTGACGTCTTCTTTACGTTTCGCCGTTTACGTTTTCTTATTGCCGTAATAACATGTCCGGTGTATTATAATACGTACGTGTATATCTCGCCAGGGATATCGTGCCCCGCGGGGGCTCCGAAAAGAAGCAAAGCAGCCGCAGCAAAATTTAAAATCTTCTCTTCGAATTCAGATGCCGCCGCCACACCCCCTCCCCCCACCGTCCTCCAAAAATTCTGTACGAAGTACAAGAATACAATTTCTGTGCGGAAGAAATATTTTCCGTTTGAAACATGCGTTACCGAAAAGACCACGGTTGATGCTCGGGAGTGAGAGAGAGGGGGGGGGGGCGACATGACAGTTTTGAAGCATTGCTAAATGGGAGGTTTCCATCACGTCGAGATTTTACGTTCCCCGACGTTTTCGAAACGCTGTACGCGGTTTGCGAGCAAAAACGATCGAGAAAAAGAAAAATGAAGAAAGGGGGGAAGGGAATCGAGAGTAGGTGTAACTCGATCGCCCAGTGAGGCGAATCCAATTTTCGACAGATTCCTCGGACCCACCTCACTCCCGGGCCACTTGTTCCAAAACTCGAAATAATTAATTGGAGTCCATTAAAAGACACAAAAAAAAGAAAACAAAAAGGAGGTTATTAAATTTTGTCCACCAGGATGAAACTGGTTATTATTAAATGATAATAAAAATCATCGCGGTCGAGATAATTGTACCGTTATATTTCTCTTTTCGTGCGGCTAATAATGTAGGAATTATTATCGAAGGATAATTTTTTAAAATAAAACAACGAGACTTTAGATTTCTTTTATTTCTTAAATGAAATATTAATAATTATTATTATCATAAGAATAACAAAATATTGTTATTATTAATAGTGTTATTATTTATTTCTATTTTTTTTATTATATCTTTATAATTTATTATTCTTATTATTTTATTGTTATTGTTGGTACACGGAGAAACGATTTATTTTATATCGTCTATTTTTTTAAATATTTTCAGTGAAAATATTAAAATTATTTAAATTAATAATTATAATTATTTAACAGGTGGGAATGTATTTTAATCGATTATATAATTGTACGAAAAATGTAATAAAAATGTGATGGTTTTATATATATTTATTTTTTTTCATTCGTGCATTTCTTTCAAAGCGTCCAATGAGGTCGTTTTTTGTTTTTTGGTTTTTCAAACGCACTGAAAAATAAATCACGAGATAACACGAAGAAACGATCTTGAAAGGAGAGAACATTTTGTAGATTTACGAAAGTAGGGATTGCACATGAGCCAACAAGCCACGATGGACACCATACGTCGTCTTTATTACCCCTTAACTCGACCTTCTACTCTTTGATTTTTTTTTTTCTTCAATCACCCTCCTTCACCGTTCCCTTGTCCGTTCCGTGTTGTCGCGGATTCAACTTGCGAAATTGTTATATTTCCTGTATTTATGCAAATCCAAGCTGGCTTTCGGGTTGACGGATTTTTTATCACTTACTGGACGACGTTTCACGATCGTTCGGACGAGCAACGGGTCATAACGATTTTCCTTTTTTTTTCTTTTCCAACGCGCATTTCGATTCTTAATTCCGTAAATTCGTTTCATTATTCCGATGGTCATGTGTGTGTCAAGCTGCGAGAGAAAGTCAGCAATTCGTTAAGGTTTTACCACACGAGTATTAAAAGATACACAAAATTTTGAAGAATTATTCAAAATTTCGGAATTTTTTAAAGAATTATTCCAAATTTTTGGAAATGTTGATCAATCGTTCAAAATATTGGGGATCTTTTAATACCCGTGTGGTTTGGGTTTGTTTCGGTTTTGAAGAATTATTTAAAAAATTCAAATTTAACATTTTTACGAATTATTTAAAATTCAAATTCAACATTTTGAAGAGTAACACGAAATTTTTTAAAAGTTTCAAGATTTATTCCAAATTTTTTAGAATTTCGAATAATTAATCACAATTTCAACAATGTTTTTTTCAACACGAATGATTATTCCAAAATTTTATTTCTCACGTTATCGTTCAGTAACGGTAACAAACAAGTGTTTTTGCGCAACACCGTTTGTTTCTTTTTTTTTTTTTTTCATTTAAATTTAATATTGGCAAGAGCATCTAAAACGTTAGTTTTCATACTCGACTTTGTCAATTATTGCTACCAGTTCCCGATCAGGTAAATTTCTACTCTTCAACGTGTTTTTTTTTTTTTTCTGTTCTTTTCTTTTTGTCTTTCACTCGCGCGGTATTTGGACCTACTTGCCGCGACTCGTCCCCATTACACATTTTGCATTACGGATTGCATCTCGCCCTGTTTTTTTTTCGCTTCGAACAACGGAGGTGGAGCACCCTGAAATATTTTCTCTCTCTTTTTCTCTTTCTCCCCGAAGCAGTTTCTCGTGGATTTTCGTACCTGGGACCGTTAAGTCCCTTGTGAATTTTTGTCGGGTCTGTGAGATAAGGGCTACGGACGAAACTGCGCTCCAGGAGAGACGAAAAACATTAAGAGAGAGTTCGAGAGAGTGGGAGGGAAAATACGAGAGGGGGATAAAGACAGAGAAGGATGAGAACTCGCGGAGGCACTTCTCCAATCGAAATTCGAGACGTCCGGTGAAAGAAGAGGATTACGAAAAAAAAAAAAAACAAAGAAAAAAAAATCAGTCCCCTCACGACTCGTTAGGCTTATCTTTACTCGGGATAAATGCCACGTGTGCCTCGCGATGAAACCCAATTGCGTCGGGAGAGTATGAATATAGGGCGCAAGAGTGGGGGGTACATTAAATTGAAGGGTATCGAGGAAAAAAAAAATGTTTGACGAACGACTGTGCGTATAAAAAATAAAAAAAGAAAAATAGTATTTTTGTTTATAATGAAGTGAAAATTGTAATTAAAGTACCTGATCAATGTAAAGCCCAGTGCCTAATAGAGGCCCACGTAGGCGTTTCAAAAATTTCGACGTATTTAGTATTTTTGTTCATAGTATTTGTTTTTTCGACACTTAAAAAAAAAAAAAGCTGAGCCTTATATGGATCAGATACTTTACTTCGAATGGGCTGAACGTGGCGTAGGCTGATTGTACAAAACAAAAATGATCAAACAAATTTGAACGAATAAATTAGTAATACAATTTATCGAATAAATAAATATAATCAAACATGATGGACATTTTAAAAAATCCTTAATAGATGAAATAAAATTGATACAGTGAATAATAAATAAATAATAATTGAATAAATATATAAATAGAAAAATTATAAAACTAAACGAACCTACGGAACAAAAAGTTCTTAATAAATCAAATAAAATAAAAGGAAATCTAACGTGATTTTTTATTTTTCTTCCAAAGTCAGGGATCCTCGAAACAGGACGAAATAATTTGCTTGACGAGAAAAAATATTCCTAGGACAGTGATTACAGGGAACGTTATAACAGTCGAATCAAAAACAAAAAACCAAAACTCGGTTCACGATAAAAGTGTCCAAGCGTGAAATACATTTAATCGTCGACGTGAAAAGTTCATTCGCGTGTTCGGATCGCGTTACAACCGAGGAAACGCAAACAAAAAATAATTACTTTATTTTTTATGGGCATTGGGGAATCGTTTGCTTTCGGGATACTTTTCATCATCTTATTTTTGTTTATAAAACGTATAAGGACTGTATCACGAGGGCAAAGATAATGGGGAGTTCGTGCCTTCCGTACATCCCTTTTTATGCGTTCACGTAAGTTACCGCGTCGGTGTTTTCGTTCTTCGTCTTTTTTTTTTTTTCTCTTCGCACACTCGTAAACACGCTGTTAATCGGAGAAAGATATCAATTCGCGCGCAAAGCAATCATAGCACCGGTTTATATCCCCATTTCGATCGATTGTTGCATCGCTGCATTATCCCTTCGCGTAATGAGAATTCGAATGACCCATTAAAAAGATTGTTTTTACGACGAAGTCATATTTGAGAAATTCATTCTGGAATGTGAAATAAAAAGGGGGGAGGGGGTATCAGCGATACGCTGAAACGGTGATTAAAATTAAATGATTCGTGAATAAATAAATTTGAAAATAAAACAAATAAACAAACTTGCGAATTAATCGAATGAATGAATTTGCAAATAAATCGAATCCAGAAATTTGACAATAAATCGACATAAAACAAATATGGATTTAATAATTATTTCAACAAGTACGTTCGCCGTTAGTTTTTTTTTTTTTTTTTTTTTTTTTTTTTTTTCATCGAACATGATTTATTTACGCGCGATCAACATATTTTTCTTTCCGCTTGTGCGTTTAACAGGAAATTAATGACAAATAAGGAATTCAGGACTGCGCGAGCCGGCACTCGTTTCGATTCTTTTTTTTTTTCCAGAGGTAACGATCTCCTCTCGTTTCGCGTGTAACTCTCTCGAATCTCATCCCCACTGAACTTTGCAATCGGATACGAAAATAAGTAGCCCGTTGGATTTTTCGGTCGATCATTTTTTTTTTTTTTTTTTCATTTTTTGTTCATTCGCTCTTTTTTTTTAATCTTCGATACGTTCGGCAAAACTGACTGGGAGACACGGCTGATGTTACGCGACCAGGCGTATTGACGTATAAAAAAAACGAGAAGCCGCCAATTAAACGCAGTCAAAAATCGCCTCGAATTAAGGAAATCTCTTGTCCCGGAAGTCCGAAAACGAATTTTCTCAAACCAAGTCGATCAAATTAAGAGGTAGCCGCGTCCCGACACTTTTTGTTACTATTTTTAAAATTCATTTTTGCATTTATATTATTATATTATTTGTATTTATATTATTTGTTTACTTTATTTTTTTTTTTTTATAACGATTACTCGTGTCCTGAAATTCAAATATTTATTCATTTGAATTAGTTTACTTTTCGCATAAATAAACTAAAAAAAATTAACTAATGTAAAATGAAAAAATAAAACAAAACAAAAACAATGCAAATTTGTCATGCCAAAAGACAATGGCTAAGAAAAGTTTTAACAAACCGTTCGTCTAATTTGCTTCTTTCGTGACGAGGAATTCGTCACGGTTCTTCGCTGGCTTTTGCATTCAGTATTGAACAAAAGGGCAAAAAAAACAACGAACAAAGCGAAACCGCAGACTCCCGAGTCACACGCGGACGTAAAGTCTCTTTATTTTCTCATTCGTGCTTTCCGCTACTTGAGGCTGAGAATCGAAAAACACACAACTCTGCTTATTCGAAAATGCTTTTCTTCTTTTCGTATCTCGGACTTTCCGTATTGTACCGTTTATCATTATGTTCTCGGACTTTCCTCGAACCGTTGACGCTTCGCTACAAGCAAATATTCATATCAGAAGTGGTAAGCAGCTTCGACATAAATCTACAATGTTTTAGAGCAGGACACATTTTTTTTCAACGCTCCGATACATTAAATAATCAATTCACTTTGTTATTTCAACAGCTCCAAACGCAAAGCCACTGGAGAATTTTTGGAATTTTTTTAAGCGTGTTGAGTTAAAAAAACATTTTTTTTTTTTTTCGATTTTTTAAATACGATTTTTTCTCGAATTTATGCAGATTTTTTTTGGATTTTGATTATTTGATTTTTATCTTGTTATTTATTATTTATTTGTTATTTTTTATTATTACTTATTATTTTTTGATCGAATTTTTAGCTTTTGTACTTCAAAGCTTAATAATGAACATTAAACATTTTTTATTTCAGATGAGAAACGCCGATTGCTGTAGGAATCCCTCCATGCTCGCGAGATACGATTCATCGACGTCGATGATTCCGAGGTGAGATATATTTTTTTTCTCGATTCTGCCATAACGAATTATTATTATTTATTTATTTCAATCATTTTTTTTATTTATTCAGGATATTTTTCGTTATAACTATTGTCAATATATGTATGTAAAACGCGGCTTCGTAATAACATTAAATTATTATTTATACGAGCAATAATAATGCCAGTTATAATATTCATAATAATAAATCATCGTTTATTTGAATAACAATATCAAAATAATATTACAAGATAATATATTTTCATATAATACTTTTTAAAAGATTAACAATTTATTGTACTTTTGAATTAAAAAATGAAATGAAAAAAATAATTTCGTTTTTTTAATCGGGGACGGAAAATCGATCGAAAAAAAAATAAACGTGATGAGTTTCATGATCGACGATTAAAAAATAAATAAATCTGGTTTTACTCCGTTCTTGAAGTAAAAAAACAAAAAATGCTCCAAGATTGCATTTAAAGATCGATGCCTGTAATTGAAGGTTCAATAACGCCGTGTAGGCGTGTCGGGATACTCGACGAAGAGGCGACAGGTAGGTAAATCGCTTTCGCGGCTCTTTATTGCCTCTTTCTCTCCTTCACTCCCTACCCCTCTCATTTGCTCCTTTCTCCCTCTATTCACTCAATGTCTTGCAATGTCAATGGACGATAATACCTCTCCCAATTGGACTTTATTCCACCCAAATTGTTTATACATATATAACCTTTTCCAAATATTTAACATATTCAGGGAATCCAATATTTCAAGTGTTTAGAGTACAAATAAAGTATTTTAATTATCTTAATTACATAATGTATATAGCAATGAAAATATATGAAAGTGAATTTGCAATATGTTCGGTAAATATTCATATATTCATATAAATTATATAATATAATTTATCTATTAATCAAATTAAATATATAACAATATGAAAAATAAATATTGACGAATCAAGTTTTTTAAATACATACAAATTTTGTTTTTAAAAGTTTCTAAATACAAAAAAATGTACATTTTTTCACTAAAGAAGCATAACGATCCGTAAAACATTTTTCAATCGCAAAAATTGACGAAAAGAAAGATTTGTACGTTTCGAAAAATCGTGAAGAGTAAAAAAAAAAGAAAATAATAATTAAAGAAAGGGTTCGATAAACTCGTACGTGACAGTCTAGCCAGTGCCGAGACGACGAGAGCCAGACACATCGATCATTGCCCGGCGGGCACCGCTCGTTATTCCGGCGGGGATTTAAAATCCAACTTTACGAATTTTACATTTCGCCCGGAGTCGCCGAACAAAAATGCGACAAAATCTTTCGATCTGCCCATTTCGTTTAGCGGTCGCTTCTTGTTCATCCTTGTTTTTTTTTTTCACGATTCTCTCCTTTCTCTCTCGGTTTTTTTTTTCGTGTTTTTTGAGGTGCGAAATCGAGCCGTCTCGTTGAGAACAGAGAGAGAAAGAAATCGGGGGCGGGGGGGGGGGGGAGGCAGAGATCGGCGAATTAAGTTTGGACGAACGTAGTCGGGTATAACCAGTTTTGCACTCGGGAGTAGGTAACGCGTTGCCGCGATATCGAATCCGAAAAAACCGACTCACCCCTTAACGTACCGGGTGTCCCAAAAAAAAAAAAAAAAAAAAAAAAAAAAAAAACTTCTTTTTTTTTCTTTTTTTTTTTTTTTTTTTTTTTTTTTTTTTTTTTCTTTTTTTTTATTTTTGT
>JAPYZI010004346.1:0-14036 GCA_030523105.1 Ophioninae sp. A BG-2022a
CTCACGGGACGCGCTGATACTCCGAGGTGACACAGTCCCTCAAATACTACGGGATGAAAGTGAGCCGGGTTTCGGGAGGGAGGGGGGAAAACGCGAAATGAAGTGCGAGCGAGCACCCAAAAGATCGAGGGAATAAGGAGAAAGTGCTTTAATAATGCAACCCTCGATTTTCGAGTTTCCTCGAATTTCTACTTTTCACCCCCCTCCCCCACCCCCTGACGCCAATTGAAGCGGTCTTCTTCTTTTTCTCTCTCTCTCTCTCTCTCTCTTTATTTTTTTTTCCGGCTCTCTCGTTTTGTCCCTTCGATTTAAAATTTTGCACCCCCCCCCCGCTCCTTCGAGCATAGCTATCGTTTTACACAATGGAATACTTTTCCCAATTGACGCGGATACATCGACTTGGATCTCTTTCACCTGGAAATTCACTGAGGGTTTTGGAATTTCTATTTTCGCGGATTATTCGAAAAATCTGGATTTTCAGTCGACTCGAAATATCGTTAATTTATTGGGCTATTGAAAAACGTGTTTTTTTTTGGATTTAACACATATATTTGTTATAATAACGTATGTGGTATTGAATAATTTAATTTATTTGAAATTGTTTTAATTTTATGGAAATTTACATTAAATTGAATAATTTAATTCACGGTAAATTAAATTGTCGTATTTTATGATTATAATATATTTTGTGTATGTGTGTGTGTGTATATTATATTGATAATATATTTTTAATTTAAATCTGTAGATGAAATTTTTGAGTTTTGTAATCTTATTTTACTCGTAAAAATAAATTTTCGTTCGCGATAATGCTTTCGTTTAACGCGAAGAAATCGGAACGTCAAACAGGAGGATGTAATCTGTACGGGGGAGGGGAATAGAGAAGCTTCCGTCGTGTTGAAGCCTCTCGGTTGGTTTGCCTAAAACAGTGGGCCTCGCAGGCCGAGAGAGAGAGAGAGAGAAAGAGAGGAAAATAAATAAAATAATAGCTAAACAATACAAAAATATCACGAAAATTATAACAACTAACAACATTTTACAAAAATATATAACCAAAAAATAAAAAAATCAATAACTAAACGAAACAACCCCCGAAGCAACTTACTTCGAAAGATGTACTCAAAAAACAAAATAATATAACAAATATATTAACGAAATAATAATAAAAGGTAGCAAAACTAAAATAAAATTTAAAAAAAAACCAGAAAGAGAGAGAGAGAGAGAGAGAAACGGGAGAAAGAAGAAAAAGAACGAGAAAGAGAGGAAAATAAATAAAACAATCCCTAAACAATACAAAAATATCACGAAAATTATAACTAACGAAATCAAATAAAATACACATAACCAAAAAATAAAAAAAAATCAATAACTAAACGAAACAACCCCCGAAGCAACTTACTTCGAAAGATATACTGAAAAAAAACAAAAACATACAATAAATACAATAACAAAATAATAATAAAATGAAATAAAATAATAATAAAAAGTAATAAAAAAAAAAGAAAAACTAAAATAAAATTTTGAAAAAACCAGAGAGAAAGAGAGAGAGATAAATGGAAGAAAGAACAGAGAGAGAGAAAGAAAGAGAGAAAGAGAGAGGGCCGTCCACGTCGGCTGATTTCGATTGAATAATTTATGTTTCATTACGGGGAGCACGGGCTTATAAGCGCCTTCCTCCGAACGGTCCGCTATATTCCGTACATTTAGAAAGCGCCTGTGCACACAGTCACCCCCGTCCCGGCTTTCCGAATCTGACTGAGGGAACGTCGAGGGCTTCCCTCGCTTTCACCAACACACAGACCTAACCATCCAACCCCCTAACCCATACCTACAAACGTAACCCACCTTTCGAACCTCCCGAGTACTCTACATAATTCCGTTCGTGTGGGCATGTGTGCGAACGAATCTCGCGGTATATTTCCTATAGTCCCCATTCAGCGTGAGTGAAAAGAATTTTGTATCGAGGGTATTGAGGGCTCCGGCGGACCGATACCGCCGAGAGCATACGCGAGTCGGGCCACCCCTTTACAAAACGTCCTCATCGTTTCACCGTCCCTCGACGCGTCCCTTTTTTCCACTCACGACCTCTCGATTTTTTTAAATTTATTTTCGACCAACGATCATCCACCACCGATACTTTGATACGTTTGCTTCTTTTTGTTTTTCGTTTTTTCTTTTGTTATAATTCGTAAAAATTCTTTCGGAGACGTTTTCGCGAATTTAGTCATTTTTTGAATTAATTTTCATATTTTTTAGATGTTATTTTATTATTATTATTATTGTTGTTGATTTTTATTCGTGTTTGGTATTATTGTTATTAATATTTGTTTTATCGGTTGTTACCGGTTGGTATTGATTGATATTTTTATTATTAATATTTGATTTTATTTCTTTATTTTTTTGTATTTTTTTTTTTTTTTGTATTAAGATTGATGTTTATTAGTTGTTTTGTTTGGGTTTGTTTTTTTGTGTAGAAAGGTACAGAGATTTTTATATGTAAATCTGTAGGTACATGTAAAATGATTTAATTAAATCGTTAAATCGTTTGTACTTTTGTAAATTCTAAAAGCTTCGAAAAGTTCTTTTTGAAATCGTCTTTTTTTTTTAATTTTTCTCAAAATTTAAGCTTTTCTGGTCCCTCAAGGATCACTGAAAAATTAAAATAATATATTTGAAGGTTACTTCATCTGTATTTTCATAAATTCTAAAAGATTCAAAAGGTTCTTTTTGAAATCGTTTTTTTTTTTAAATTTTTTTCAAACTTCAAGAATTTTCGGTCATTTATTCCCACGTTAAAAATAATAAAAAAATATATTTGAGGGTTGATTCGTTGGTAGTTCGTTCGTGTCGATTTTGGATAAAAAATTGGCCGATTTTTTTTAGGTTACGACTCGAGAATTTTTCGTGTCGGGTGGTTTGGTATGAATCATTCGAATGGTAGCTCGTTGTAAACGAATTGAAAAAGGTAAAAGTGTACGAAACAAGGAGAGAGAAAAAGCTTGGTAACGTGATTGACTATCTCGTGCTTGCATCAACCGTCCCATACATTATTCCAGGGAGCCATTAAAATCCATCACTTTCTGTCGTCGATTTTACGATTCCGTTCTTTTATTTAATCTCCCTCCTCCCTCCTCCTCTTCTCTTTATTTCTATATTGTTTTTTCTTCTCCATCGTTTTTATTATTTTGCCTTGTTCGTCTTCGCGTTTCGCGATAACGAAGAGGAAGATTAAGTATCGCGAGACGACGGAGCGAGGACGTACGCGGAGTGATCACACGCTCCAAGAGTTCGCGAACCCAACGGTTATTACATCGTGAAACATTCTACGTGACAGTGTTTGTCGTTATAATTGCTTAGCAACGATACAACCGGAACTCCTCTTTTACGGAGTTACGGAGCTCTCGTATCGAGCGATCCCGATCCAAAATTAAAGCCTCTGAACACCCGGTTCCATCAACGTGATTGCCGATCGAATTACCGATTTTCATTGATTTTATATTTATTTAATAACCGATTTTTATTGATTTTATATTTATTTAATAACCGATTTTCATTGATTTTATATTTATTTAATAATCGATTTTAATTTATTTTATATTTCTTTAATAACCGAGTTTCATTGATTTTATATTTATTTAATTACCGAGTTTCATTGATTTTATATTCCTTTAATAACCGATTTTTATTGATTTTATATTTATTTAATAACCGATTTTCATTGATTTTATATTTATTTAATAATCGATTTTTATTGATTTTATATTTCTTTAATAACCGATTTTCATTGATTTTATATTTATTTAATAATCGATTTTAATTTATTTTATATTTATTTAATTACCGAGTTTCATTGATTTCATATTTATTTAATAATCGACTTTAATTGATTTTATATTTCTTTAATAACCGATTTTCATTGATTTTATATTTCTTTAATAACCGATTTTCTCGATTACCCTTAAAATTTAACCGATCGGAAAACCGATTTATTCTTACCCCCACAAAATTTCACCAACGAAAAAAAAAAAAAATCGGTAATTCCTAATCGTAAATTTATCTCTGGAAACTGCGAGTCAGAAAATCGTTTCTCGCTCGTGGGATCTAACACTAGCAAACGTGAAAAAAAAAAATCCAAGTCGCACGCGAGAGCGTATAAATAAAATACGAACGAGTCGATCGCTGAATTAATCATTGAATCGGCGATGACCTATAAAAACAAAAAAAAAAAACAAAAAGAAAGAAAAGCGAAGAAAATGTTATTTCGTAGGGATCGAAACGTCGAGATAAACGTCACGCGATACGACGCGCCGTTTCGTTATAAATTAAAACAAAAAAGGCATTTTTTTATTCCCCCACCAGCGTTTTAAGGGGGTGGGGGAAAAAAAAAATTCGAGCTCGATTAGCTGTCGGTGATAGTCGCGTTATATTTATATCGCGTGTGCGAATCGATTGTAACACATTATATTTCCCCGCTTTAACGAGCTTTCGGCTTACACCCCCCCGTTTCCCTCTTTTACCCCTTCCTTATTTTCGTTTCTTTGCCTGCTCCCAATTTCCGCTCCCTCCTGCAGGCGATTCCCTCCCCCTTAACGTTTCTCGATGTACTTGTCCGTCGAGCTCTTTGACCACCCTCCCGATGAATTTTCAACCCCCGATCACAATCCCCATACACGAGTGACCGTTTGTGAAACGATCTGTACGAAATATCGAGCCTGCAAATTTCTCGGACGTTTTTCGAGAAATCGATGGCTCCGAGGGTGTTCCCGGTTTCCTGAAATTAATTCGTGATTTTCTTTTTATTTTTATTTATCATTATGAGAAAAATGTGAAAAATTTTCGACGAATGGATCCTTAATTGGAATTATTGAATGAAACGTTAATTAAGAAATATATTATTATCACGTGATTTATTTTATTACGTGTACGATTAACTAATTATGAAACTAAATAGTAATTGTGAAAATAATTATTAAACTTTATCAATGATTAATTTAATTTTTAATTTAATTATTGAAAATATAAGTTATGTCATTGTATAATTATAATTACGTGAACGATGCATTGAGAAAGGAATTAAATGCGAAATTACGTTAACAATTGTTTACGAAAAACATGAATTACGTTATTGCATGATTAATTAATTACGAATAAAACGAATTAGCTTAATGAATAAATTGACTTGATTTAATTGAGTGATACATTAAAGAATTTAATTTAATTTGATGATTAATACATTCATTAATTTAAATTTAATTAAGAAACATTGAGTAGAAGGTGAATTTCAATATTCCGAGACTACAAATTTCCCAAAGCTCATGAAAGAAAAAGCTTCACGAAATTTGTAGTTTTGGAATATTAAAATTCGCAATTTTCTCCCTAATTGAGAATAATTAAATAAAATAATAAATAAATAAATGTATTCAATTAAATTTAATAATTCAAAAATTCATTAATTACTAAAGTAATTTTAATGTAATTTAAAAAATGTAAATAGAAAGCGAATTTTTATGTTTCGAAACTACGAATTTCCTGAAGATTTTTCTATCATGAGTTTTGGAAAACTCGTAGTTTTGAAATATCGAAATTTTGAATTTTGCGTTTTCTGGTAAAAAGAAGATCGGGTTTCGTAGCCCATCACGGACGAAAAGTCCGGCAATGTTAGGTCGCGGAAGAGGTTGCACGAGAGAGGAGAATCCACTTCGCCACGGGCCCTCGTTTCGTACTTTATGCTCCCGGGTCTATCGTTCGATCACCCCGAGACCGAGCGACAGCTGGTTGTTAAAGGCGCGTGCACACACCGGCACGCTACTTAATTGGCCCCTGCTGGCCTTCCTTCAACCAGCCAAGCCCAAACACAACCCAAACACACCCCGCCCCCCCCCTCCCTCCCTCCCTCACACGTTTTATGCACTCCTACTACAAAATTCGTCGAGCTCTATAAAACGCGATTATACACTCGATAACTTCATTCGATCATTCACCTGTTCGCGATCCTACGATTTATCGCGTTCAACCATCCGAAAGAAAAGGAAACATTTTTTTAACGCGATACGGAGGAGAAAAGAATTTTTTTTAATTTTTTTTTGTTCTTTTTTGGTTGTTTGGTTATTTTTTATGGTTTTTTTTTAAATATTGATCATTTTTATTAATTTGTATGTCCAGTGGGCTCGCTTTTTTTTAACAATTTTTTTTTATTCGTTTAATTTTTATGGTTTTTATTGGTGGAAGGCTTTGTTTGGGTTTGTTTGGGCTCCTGTTCACTCTTGATACGTTCTGTTTTTGAAATACGATCGAACAATTTCCGTTGCAGAATGTTTTATTAATATTGCATGAAAATTTTGAGAAATTAAGAATTCGTTTCGTAAGGAATTTTAGTCATTTAAAAATTCAGTTTGGTATAAATGTTAATAAGGGAAAAACCGGTTTGGAAAAAATGGTAACACTCGAGAATTCATTTCACGAAAATATTGAACATTTGAGATATTTATTTCTTATAGTATTTCAATAATTGAAAAATTTATTTCGTAAATATGTAAACAACGAGAAAACCATATTTTAAATAAATATTACTAATTGAATAGTCATTTCGTAAAGAAATGTTAATAATTTAAAAAACCAGTTCGTAAAAAATATTAATAATTAATCAAACGTAAATATCAAAATTTATAAATATTCGAAAAATTTGATATTCGTCCTGCTTCAAAAATGAATATTTTCGAAAAAAACGTAATTTCCGGGTGATCGTTAATAAACCCCTTAAACTGCAAATCCTCAAATACTCTTATACCGGCAAGGACGATTCCGGAAGACTCAAATTGTCTTCCTCAATGAATTGTTTAATTATTAAAATATTTACAAAACATATTTCTCAAATGATATATATTTTTACGAAATGAATTCTTGACCGGGAACATTTTTTACAAAAGGGATCTTTCTATTATTAACCTGATTTTAACCAAATGAATTTTATAATTACTGATATTTATTACAAAAAAAATTATTAATTGCTAAAGTTTTCATAAAATATTAACAAAACATTTCGCAACGGAAATTTTTTCATTATATTTTTCACTTGGACCGTCCAGTTATCGATTTAATATATACATGTATTTGGAATATATATTTCGATCCGAGTACAGTGTGGTGTTAAATTTTCACCCTTGTTAATGCAGATTTTATTAATAACGACTCACTTGCATCGCACCTATTAAGGAAAGACCATGATTGGGAGAGAAAGAAGGAGAAAGAAGGGCAAGGGGTAGGTGGAAGCGTTTCACCCCACGATAGGGGTAGTCGCGTGTCCACGAGTCACGCAGGTTACCACGTACGCGTGTTACACGGTTTTTGCGTTATATTGTTACTCAGAATGATAACGTATACGTAAAACATATAAAAAAAGAAATTTACATTTATATATTTGCATATACGAGTATGTAATACGTTTATAGATAATCATATTTATTTATTATTATTTTAATATTATTTTCATCATTCTTAAACGTCTATATATTATATTTAATTCAATATTATATTTAAAAATAAATTAAATAGATTTTTATTAATTAGCAAAAAGATGTATATACAGAGATATCGAAGATAAGATATCTTTGTTTATTTAACGATTAATTAATATCTTTGTTCATTTAACGATTAATATTAATATTCAATAATTCACTATTTGATTTTTTGGATATTTTAAAAACACCCAAAAACTTTAAAGTATATAAAAATTAAAAAAAAAAACCCATACATAAACAAATATTTTGTCATAACCTCCACCACGAAGTTTATCAAAAAACGAGCCCAACGAAAAATACCAAAATTACTATAATAAAATCAAATAAACAATTTACCATAACATTGGGTTGAAATTTGGTTTCAAGGTCTTTCGGACCCTCCCAATGGAACTTTGATTCCCCGATTTGAAAGAAGACAAAAAATATTAAAAAAAAAAGAAAATAAATAAAAAAAACTCGATTTCCGGTAGTGGGGGAGGCGTGTAATCGCCGAGAGAACGTTTCAAGCGGTTTGTGTACGTAAAACGAGAGTTGCACGCAAAGGGCTCGAAATAAAGAAGCAGAATTTTCCTCCTCACTTTTACTCACCCCGATAGGGGATAGATTGATTAGCGTCTGGTATCTGAGATCTGAGGAGGGCACCCGCGACTTACCCTCTCCTCCCCCCCCCCCTTCTCCTCCGCCTCTTCGAGAGAAAGCTTTAATTCACAGATTATCTCGAGGCGCTAAAAATGCACGTTTCAGGATTCAGAGGAACCGAGCTCGCTTCAATTTCGAGCTTGTTTCCTGCCTGCCTGCCTTACTTGATTCAGATCATCTTGACAGCACGAATCTTAAGCTAGGAGAAATCATTTCCTCCAATCAAATAATTAGGGAGTCACTGATGATTTCCCGTTTCGAGAAATTTGGCCCGGGTGTGTGCTCTCACTGGTCTGGAAATTTATTGGACTTGCAATTTTTAACTAATTTAATTGAAAAGGAAATTGAATTATTTAATTGAAAAATGATTTTTCATTAATTGTGAATTGATTATTAAATTGAACAATTATTTTTCATTTGCTGAATTATTAATTATTCATTTTTCATTAATTATTTTATTCAATTGAAAAAACTAAAAGTTCAACATTTATCAAACTTGCAATTGTTAATGAAAAAATTATATTGTGTTTTTTTATTGTCGTTTAAGGTACGTAAATCAAATCGTTTTGACGTTACAGCTTTTGAAAGCTATTCGACGTTTCATTATTTCGTAATGTCAAAATCTTAAGGGAGATCGAGGATAAAACTAAAATATTGACGAAATAAAGGAGCAAAGTTCAACGAACTTAAGAATATCGATAGCCAGGAAAAAACGTCATCGAGCTTCACCAAAAATAACAAAAAAATAATACAATTAATGCACCATAACAAACAAAAATAAAGAAAAAATTTTTAAAAAACAAACAAAAAACAAAGAAAATAAACAAAAAATAAAGACACGGAGCGACGACATTCGTGGAGCGATCCGTAAGATTCCGAGGAAGGGACCATGCAGTGGTCTCGGACGTTTCCTGTCCTCGTCTCTCTCCAGGGTATCCTTAAAAGGGAAGAAACAGGGAAGGATGTTTGGCTCCGAGGCCAGAAGATCCGAAATAAACGTATAGCTCCTCCTCCCCCCCCCCCCTTTATTTCTCTCTCACTTGGCTTCGCCAAGAAACCGGTAAGGAGATAGAAGGCTGGGCAGGCAGGCTGAATTTCTCGGTTGTATAGGGGTATTAATCCCTACCCTCAATTACCCTTTGTCTTGGGCGCAGCTTGGTCCACTTGTTAAGACACCGCCACTGTTTGTCTTGGAGCTGAGAGGGGAAGACCAGGTTTCCTTTCTACCAAGCATCGCCCCGTTGTTCCCCCAGGCCCTCCTCGAATCCTCCGTACGATCGAAGACCAAGCGTTGAGGTAAAAGTGGTAGTAGAGGAAACGCAGAGTGGGTTCCGTGTAGCGGGCAAGAGGCTTGCCAAGCCGTACACTCCACCGAGGCAAAAGCTTGTTTCTCGGTTGGTGCTTTACATACGTCTGTAAACCGGAGACGAACTGCTACGGGCGGACTACTGATCGTTGCGGTCTCCGTCCCCTCGATCCTCATTTCCTTCGTGCCTGGATCTTCCCGGGTGATCCTTTGCCCTAGCTTCAGTCAGCAACCTGTATCTCCTTTCCACTCTCACCATCCGGTTTACACCTAATTTCGCCAGTTGTCGAAACGAGCGGACTAAACTTACCAGCCTAGCTGTCGGCGGTCCTCGTTCCGATGGACTGATCTTGATGATCAGGGCTTCCTCAGTGGTCAGGAATCCTCGATGGACGTTCTTTGGTCTTACCTACTCGATGGGAGAATTGGTTAGAAGCTGCGGCTAGATTTTGTCCCACCCGGATGGATTTTTCTAATTACGAATCGTTGGGTACCTCAAGAACCTCATTGGATCGAATATCCATTTTTCCGTTGGGTTTTTCTTTCACAGGGAGGAATCTTCGAAGAGAAATCGAGTTATGATGGATTTAGTTACTTTTGGGAAGCCTCAGGCTACAAAAGTCAGCCCTTGGAAGTCTCCTCACCCATCAGGAGTGACGAAAACTCGCGGGAGGTTAGCGCGAGTAGACTCCAACGAGAAAGAAGGGCGGGCAAGGGTATCGGGGAAAATCTCGTGTAAACATTTGCAATGGATTTGCGAGCTATTCAAACGGTTAAATTCTCTTAAGAATTTGCTTTCCAGTTTGAGGGCCATGAGGGAGCAACCGCGTTTCCTCCCTTCTTTGGTTGTTTCTTTTCCTTTTCCAACCTTGAGATATTACAACCTCGAGAGGACTCTCTCGCCCCCGGAATCTTTTCGGAACTCTCGCCCCTTTGTGTTTCTAACAATTGATATTCTTCGGCTGTGCAAAGAAACAGATTTCACCCCTGGTCGATGTTGAACAAATAATACGGCCCAAACGGAAGGTGAAGCACAATCGGCAAATCCATGGAAAATCGTTTCTACCTTCCACCACCACCACCACCCCCCGCCCCCTCCATCCATTTTCGCCACTTTTTTTCTTCACCCCCGCGTTGTCACTCTTCCCGGACGATTTCTCTCGCTCTCTGAAAATCTACGGTACCCGTAGGGGTTACCAACATCTCCCAATCGGACGTTTCACATTTTCCGGCTGTTAGGCCCGCTCCGGATCCCGACTCGGGAATTTCCCTCGAACTTCTATTCTCGTCGACGTCATTAATTCGCCAGTAACGGTGTTTCGTATTGGACCAACCGTGGTAATACGTACCGCATTAATGCGAGTGGCTTACCGCACCTCAGCTTGCACCCTTAATCTATAGGGTGACCGATAACTCGTTGGATTCTTTGAAGGGGTCTTTCTAGATGTCATTGGAACCTACCAGAGGTCGTTTGGTTAGAGGTCAGAGGTCATTGTACTCTCTGGAATCAATGAACAAACTTCATGATCTAGAAGTCAAAATTGAGTTATTGAGTTATTATGGTTTCAGGATTTTACGAATCGAGGATTTTTTAAAACGCCATTCGAATCAATTAGGGGTCATTCTAGATGTCATCGGAACCTACTAGAGGTCGTTCGGTTAGAGGTCAGAGGTCAATGTACTCATTGGAATCAATGAACAAACTTCATGATCTAGAAGTCAAAATTGAGTTACTTGAGTTAGTATGGTTTGAGGATTTTATGAATTGGAGGTTATTTCAAAAGGCATGAACAATCAATTAGCGGTAATTCCAGAAGTCGTTTGAATCGAGGACGGGTTATTTTAGAGGTCGTTCGGATTTACTATGACTCATCAAATGAAATTAATGAAATTATTTTGTATTCTTTAATGAATATCTTAAATTTTTTATTCATTGATCACTATCTTCAATTCTCAATTATTTAATTACTATCTTTAATCATTATTATTACTTTTTGGTTCTGTAATTATCATCTTGAGTTTTTGATTGTTTAATTATTATTATCATTCATTTTTAATACTTTAATTATTATTCATAATTTCTTTTATTCTTTAATTATTATCATTGAACGAATTTTCAATATTTTAGATTAATACTTTAATACTTACATTTTTTGTTACTTCAATTTTTAATACTTCAATTATTATTCTTAATTTTTTATTTTTCGATAGTGATTTTCAATGGTTTATTCTTGAATTATTATTATGACCCATTTATCGTGGGAATGACCCCTATCGAGGGAATAGGTCAAATTACCGGTCACCCTGTATAAATATAGGGGTAGAAATAGGTGGATTCGAAGGGAAAGGAAGGGGTCGTTGTAGGAGGTATTGCGGGTGTACAATTCGCACGAAAAAGTATAATATGGCTTATTTGCGTGCCGGCACACGAAGCAACGAGACTTGCCCTGTGCACAACCAAAAGTTATCGCTCGTTCCGTTCTCGTTGCATGTTTCACCCATTAATAATTGCTTCACAACTGATTTTATTTTATTTTCAAAACTCCCTGTTAAATCGTAGCGCGATACGCCCTGTCGTGCTCCCCTCCTTTTCTCGTTACACGATTATACGAATTTAAAACCTCTATCGGCCGAAACGTCTCTCCCTATTTGCCTCCGATGTATCTCCTCTTCTTCCTTCCGTGCTCTCTTCTCCTTAAGCTTTTGAAATATTTCGGCCTCCCACTTTTGTGTCCAAACTCCAATTTTTTTTTCTTTTTTTTTATTTTTCAATATTCGGAGACACTCGCTTGTTATTTAATCTAACCTCTTAAACATCCTAACCCCTTAAAAAGTCTTCTTGCAAATTCTAACCTCTTGAAATTATTCTGTCAAAAATCTTAATCTCTTGAATAATTATTTTGAAAAGTATTACCTCTTAAAAAAATCATTTTTAATATCCCAATCTCTTGGAAAATCTTTTTCAAATTCCGAAAATCTTAAAGAATCCTTTTAAAAATTTGTAACATCTTACGAAATCTTTTTAATAAGGCTAACGCTTTAAAATCCCGAGTGCTTAAAAAATTCTTTGAAAAATCGATACCTCAAAGAAAATCCTAACTTTGTGAAAAAAATTATTTAAAGTACTGAAAAAATAACGAATTTTTTCGTAAAAAATTTGCAGTATTTTTGAATAAATTATAATACTTTTTTAAAAAATTAGAATTCTTTTTTTACAAAATTAGAATCCTTTTTGAAAAAATGAGAATACTTTTTTCAAAAATTCGAAACATTTGCTAAAAAAATTAGAATACTTTCGAAAAAAAATAAAAATTATTTCTGATTATCGACAATGAAAAAAATGAAAAGGTAGTCGACTGCGAGTCCAATGAGAGGGAGTTCAGGGAGGAATCTCGTTCACGCGTTCACACGGGCTTAAACTCTTGATGCCTGGCCAACTTTGCGTTCACGTTTTGGGGCAGGCAAGATTTGGTGCTAACCTTCCGTAGCTTACGAGAGTTTGCGGTTGGACCTTAGAAATATGTAATTCCAGAGTGTGGTCCGTTGCAGTATCACAGGGAGTTGCCTTGTAAAGGGGAACGATACCGTATCCTATCGCGAACGATAACTCTCGAACCTTAGCCACCCTTAAGCCACTAAATGCTGGATTCATAAGCCCTCCAACCCAGGCTTTCGTTTGCTTGCGCGACCTCTTTTGTTCGTACTCTCATCCATTTCCGAGCTTTTCTTCAACCTTTTCGAAGCGTTGTCAGTTCAAAAGCCATTCATTTTTCCCGTTTATGAAATAAGTGCAATTATCGAATATGCAAAATGCACGTGATAACGAAAATCATCATCAGGAATTACGCTGATAATAATCATGAATTAGGAAAATAAATGTATTTAAAAAATTTAATAAATATAATAAAAATAAAAACTCAAAATTCCATCTCCAAAAAAATACTAAAAATAGATAAAAAAAAACCCAAACCAATAACAAAATAAAAAAACCTCAAAGAAATAAAAAATAGAAAATAAGAACCCTTTAAATTTGAAAATCGAAATACTCTACAAAATTCGAAAACTAAAAAAGCCCTATGAAAATTAAAATAAAAAAAAAAATCGTTGAATTCGTAAATAGAAAAACCCAAAAAAATTTCAAACCATAAAAAACCCCATGTAATCCAAGAATAAAAATAAATAATAAAATACTAATGTTAAACAAAACAAAAAGGGCTTTTTTGGAGCTTAAAGATTTTTTTCACGCGATGTAATTACTCGTGGCAAGAAAGGCACCAGCGATATTGGAGTATCGAGAAAATCAGGGGAAAGACGAGGGTAAAGGAAGACGATCGTGATGGTTTGGACGTCAGGGATGGCAGCCCTCGGAAATTTTCGTTCGTTGATCGGTGGATAGCGTGATGGCATCACCTTTCGATAAACCCCGGAGATAGATAGGTGGCCTCGATTACTGCCAGTTCTTCCTTCCAGGGAAAAATCGCTATGGCATTGTCGCACACATACGCGTGGTCATTTTGTGTTAGAGGGGGGGGGGGGGGGGGGGAGGAGACGGTGTTAATAAAACCTTCCCTGCCCCC
>JAPYZI010004347.1:0-14022 GCA_030523105.1 Ophioninae sp. A BG-2022a
AAATCGAAAAATCATCGGACATTAATGATTAAAAAAGCATTTTGAAGGGAAAATCATACCGAAGATACTGAGCCCAAAGTGGAGCACCAAATCCCAAAGGGAAAAAAGTTATCGATGATTGAGTGAAAAAAGGTATTTTGCCCAAAAATCGAAAAAAATTTTGCATTTTTAATATTTTTTTAATTGGTCCATTTGGACGTAGTTTTATCCCCTGAGTACGAATTTGTCTATAATTTCCCCCAAAACCCAAAATTTCCATGACAAAATTGTAAGAAACTTCTAAAAACACGATTTTTTTCCTGTGAGCAGTACTTTCGACGAAAATTCGATGAAGACAAAAGAGAAAATTCGATTTGAGAAAATTGTTTTGATTTTCCGAAGATGCACAATATTTGTAAAATACTCGAACGATTGTTTCCCTGGCAGGTACATCGCTTTCGATCAGGATACGAAAGCCGGAAATACTTCTGTTCGCCGATCTCAAAGCGAGCAATGCACACGCGATACTGATACAAGCGGAAGTGACAATCGAGAGCAGTCAGCACACAGGATTATCTTCGATCGTTTTATCGATATCGAATTTACTCGCGAAGAGCAAAAGCCAAGAGCGTTATCGTCGACAATTGCCTCAATGGGTGTTGCGCCCTTGCGACGCTGAAATTTCCATCAAAGAGCTCGAAGCCGAAAATAGGGTGCAGATGAACGTGGATATTAATGCAATAAATATTCACATATCGCCGGGAATCGTATACACGTTGAACGAGGTAAAAAACTCTTTGCCTTCCGTTCCGAAAATGCGGTGAAAAAAGCTCCATTCGATCCAATTTATTCTTTATATTTATTACTAATTCTTTCATTTGTTCAATTAAAACTTTAATGGCGCTACGAAAAATGTAAAAAAAAATATCGGTCAACAATTTAGCAATCACGACTGAACTTCTAATGAAGTTCCAATTGTCTTTTCTTCGGATCGTACAGTTCACGATGAATTTGCAATATTCGCAGATAGTGAAAGAAGCTTCAGGGATATTCAAGGCTGTGGACGGGAAATCGGATAGCACGGATGGCAATCAAAATCCAGTTAATCACGTGGACCTGTGGTCACCGAAGAAAATTTTCGTGGTACCGTGCAGAGAGATGACCCAGTGTGAGTACACTCTTCAATTTTCGATGTACAATGCGCATATTTGACCGCTGAAAATCCTTGTTTCATTTTCTCATTTTACAATCCGCTAAAAGGGATTTTTATGGGCTTTCAGATGTTCCGAGCAAACAACGTTTTTCGAGTGACCAAGCTGCTCAAGTGCAGACGCTGACGTTCAAGCCGGTGCCAATACACGTATTGCTGGAGATGGAGGATACGATCGAGCGAATACCAATGATAAAGGCCGAGATGGAGATCGGTGGGACGTACAGCTCGATGGACGAGAGATATCAGATAGAATCGAACTTGAAGATTCACGCTTTCTGTTACAACGCGAGTCGAGGCAATTGGGAACCTCTGATCGAGCTCTCGACCAAGAACGACATGATCTACAATCCCTGGGAATTGTCGGTGAAGGTAATCTGGCACTCCAATTTTTTCTGTCATCGTGTATCTCTCGTTGCGTTTAAAGTGGACGAA
Source organism: Ophioninae sp. A BG-2022a (assembly GCA_030523105.1). Taxonomy (NCBI): domain Eukaryota; kingdom Metazoa; phylum Arthropoda; class Insecta; order Hymenoptera; family Ichneumonidae; species Ophioninae sp. A BG-2022a. The sequence goes on from JAPYZI010004347.1 coordinate 1,625, forward strand.
AGAAACGAATGCGTGTCGCAGATATATCAAGCCGAAGCGTACAGGCTCGGTACTCGTTGTCCGATCGTTACGAGCCAAACGAAAAAGACTGCCAACACACCGAGAAGAAAGAAGGGCGATACGATCGACAGCGAGGACGATCACAACGAGGACATGATATTCATCCGTCCGGATCTCAGCCTTTCGTCGAAGACTAATCGTAAATTTTAAATCAATATTTCAATGATTCGTCAACATTTTTTTTAGCTGATCAATATCATGGAATATCGTTTTCCAGGCTCCGATTACACTTTTGAGCAAGACGATGATTCCGACTCCAACGACGACGATAACTCTGAGAAACTGGCGAGAAGCTTCAGTCATTTGTTCACGAAGGACAGCAGCGAAGAGGAAGACAGTGATTCCGACGTCTCGAGCAACAACGAGGACGAGGGATTGCAGCTCACCCCGGAACACGTTGTGGAGACTGGTAAAAAAAACTAGAAAATGTTCGGGCCATTTTTCCGAAGGAAAATTTCTGTCAGTTTCATTGAGAACACCTTTCCCTTTGGCCGACCGTCATCAATGATTGTTACGTTGCAGATTGCAGAGCGGAAGTTGATAATTCTCCAGTCGAGGGTGATCCACCCACCACGTACGTAATCGTCAGCGCCGAGGAACGCATCAACTTCACCATCACCCCCAACACGATTTCCATATTGGAAACGGTTCTGAACACGTTTATGAAAACTCGGAGTGGAATACCGATCGTCGTTGGAAACGCTGGAAAACTCGTACTTCAAAATGAAATTGGCCATCCGAGCCGAATAGAATTGCGACTCGAGGAGAAGGTAGATTTTTCGTGTTCACCAGTGCTTTCCACTGGTTTTGCATCTCACAGAAATTGGAATAATGTATTGTAATGTCGTAACAGTAAAAACAACAAATCTTTAAACGAACGTTCGAGGTTTCACACTTTCATGATTCGCAGGACAGCAAAGAGACTCGTTTATTGATGGCACGAGAATACCGTACCAGCGAGTCACCAGCGAGTTTACCCAGCAGTCCCGAATGCGAAGTATTTCCGGACAGCCAATTCGTGACGATCGAGAATAGTTTCAACGATCAGGATGACAATAATCGCGAGAACTCTTTCTGCACGCCTGTCATGTTTACGGACGACTCGCCGATGAATGTTTATCGCAATCTTACGAAGGAGAGTCTGAGAATCCTCATTGACGGTGAGACGACTGAATTTTACAAATTATCGGGAATTTTAAAAAATATCAAATATTTTATTATTCATTTTCATTTATATTTTCAATTTATTCTTGGATATCAAATCTTTTCAATTTGATCTAATTAATTTTAAACATTCAGGATTCGACGAGACCGTACTGTATTGCCCGAAGTGGCAGGGATACAAACTCGTCTCTCTGCGTCCAACTAAACACGAAGTTCGATATCACTTGATCGTTGAGGTCTCGACGGATCATCACTTACATCGAACCATATCGGTTCGTTCTCCGTTGCAGGTAAACGGAATTTTTTTTCAACTAAGATTAATTCCTGTATGCCATTTTCTATGAACTCGAATAATCGATTTGAAATAAAAATGGCATCAGGAGTAAACGTTTAATAAAAACAAACGTACAATTTATAATATTTTATGTCAAAATTAATATTGAATATATATCGAATTTATTAGAAATTGACAATGACAATTTTTAATATCGTTTTATACAAATATATAACGAAAATGTGATAGTTTTCCCTGAGAAAAAGTTTGGAATATTCTTTCGCATTGTTTTTAGATACGTAATGAAACTTCCTACGCGTTGGGTCTTTACTACAAGAAACAATTGCTGGAGAGGCTGCAACTTCCTCACGTCGGAGAAGCTCTCAATCCGTTTGACGATAACATGCGAATAACTGTTATTGAGCCACACGACACTTACAACGTTCCTCTCTACATAACTTATCATTTTCCAATACACATTTTGCCAATCCACTTGGAGTAAGTCCATTATTACTGGGTAAGGAAGAATCGAAGTTTCACAATGGCTACCTTTATCATTGGATACTTTTTGCAGGAAGTATCAAGTGAGCGAGCGAGGAATGTGCTGGCGCGAATTGAGCGAAAATCCGAACGTTACCAAAGACATTTACTGCTCTTCGAAGGAAGAAAACTGCGACGCGGTGTTCGGTGTCAAAGCATCCTGTGCCGAAAGTCCAAAATTCGTTAGGACGAATCGCCAAGTGCCGCAATACGTTATTACGATCGTACCACCGCTCTCATTCGACAACAAACTACCCTTCGTTGTTGACATTAATGTTCCCTCGATCGAGTACGAGGTTCGAATCGAACCCGGCGAGAGAATCAATGTGTACTCCCTCAATTGCGACGGAGACTCGGCAGTCGTATTCAAGGTCAATTCAATTATTTTCAAATTTAACAAACCCAAACGAGAAAAAGTGCTATTCTTGCAATCGTTTAATTTTGGTTTCTTCTTTAGGAAACGTTTGCAGTAGTTCATTACATATTACGATATTACAAAACAAATTTTTCCATAAAAAATGTAGTTCGCGATTTTTTGAAAAAAAAAAGAAAAAAGAAACGATTTCTGATTGACAATTACAGATTCAAAATTATTTGGGCACTCAATGGACGGGCACGTTCAAGTTGAACAGCGAGCTCGAACGAAGGTTCGTTAAAATGTTTGCGGACAGTGAGTCCGACACGATAAAGCCGTTCGTTCTCTGCGTCGAGTTGAACAAAGCCTCCAGTTGGACCGTTGTTATTTACGCTCAATATTGGATCATCAACAAGACCGGTTTATCGCTGCAAATCCAGGTGAGATTCGATCAACGTTGCTTTTCACACAACGATAACTCTGCCGCGTTATTCGTTGTCAACAAACGAATCTTCGTTTCAGGAATCACTCTCCAACACGGTCGACATACCCGGTGAAGAGCTAATAGTATTCTCGCTGAAGAAGAATCGTAAAAAGATGATAACTCTGAAGGCGCATCAATCCGACTGGTCATTGCCATTCAATCTCGACTCGATAAGCTCAATGTCACTCGTAGCATGCAAGGATCTCGAGAGAAAAAGGAAATATCGCATACTCGCTGAAATAGCCACGTCCAATTTGTCACCGCTTTTCACGAAGATCGTCACTTTTCTGCCATACTTCTATATTAAAAACGACACGAAGCGAACTCTGCGGTTCATGGAAGAGAACGAGGATGCCGATTTGTGGAACGATCTACTGCCCGGACAGGGTGTCGCGTTTTGGCCGTACACGGAGTCCATGAGGATGCGATTGAAGTGGAAGAGCAGCCAATTGGTGTCCCAACATTTCGACGTTACGAAAGTCGGAAAAATCGTTCTGCGAATGGAGAACGGTGTACGTGATTAAATTTACGGATTTACGACGAAACGAAACCTATTTTTAGGTTTTGGGTTGCTGCAGGGTTGGAAAGTTTTTTGGAATGTTTCTCGTTTTGACGTTCAAGTTGTGGGGTCGGAATGTTTCTTGTTTTGGAATTTATGTTCCAGAAGTGAAAAGCCTGTTGCTTCGGAATAGACTTTCAGTGTTGGAATAATCCTTGCATTGAAATTAAAGTTCCAGGATTTGAAAAGTCTCTTTCTTTGGAATTCGGCTGACAGAGTTAGAAAGTCTTCGCTCCGGGATTATTTTTAAAGGGGAAGCCATGAAAAGTCGAGTTACTTTTGAATTGAATCCAACTAAACATTCAATTTTTTCAGTCGGCGCTTTGCGTGGACGTGGCAGGCGGAAAGAATTCCCCCTTTATCGTGACTTTCCAAAAGTACCAGCCAGGCGACGCGCCCGTTCGAGTTGACAATCTCTGCGACGATCTATTTCTCAAGATGAACCAATTGAATTTGGGTCAGGTCGCATTGCTGAGCCCGTTCCAGAGTATTCTCTATACCTGGGACGATCCGACCGAAAATCGGGAGCTCGTTTGGAACGTTTACAACAGCAAAACCAAAGGTTACACGGCGAGATTCGATACGGTAATTGGAACTTCCCATCAGTTATCCACGTTTTCCATTCTACTGCCGTTCCTTGCAAACCGATTTGCACAAATCCGACCCAAAAAAGACTCTATCGATTTATACTTCGGTGAAAATTTTGTTCAGGACGGATACGGCCAGGAAGTCGTGACTTTTCGAACTCTGCGACGTTCACCGCTCACGCCGATAGTGAAAAAGTTATCGCAGGACGCTCGACTCTCAACATCAGCGAATTCGATGTCCGGATGCAGCAGCAGCGACGACACGGACAGCGAAGCCGACAACGAATCGCCGAACGTCGAGAAAGTTCGAAAAAACCGAGCTGTTGTTTATTGGATAAGTTATATAGAGAAGCAGCAACGAGTGCTTCTCTTCACCCAAGACGAGAACATATTTGTGAAAGCGAAAAGCATCGTTGATCCAGAATGCAGCAAGAGAGAATTCTTCTTATCCCTCGCTGGCATCGGTCTCAGCATCGTGAGTTTGTTTGGGTTAGAACTTTCTTTTTTGAATGAAGCGTTTAAATAGCTTCGCTTTGATGAACATTGAATGCTATTTACTTAGGGCTATCGGTTAGACTCTCTGAATTCTAAATCTCCAAAGTCGCCCACGTGAAAACGAGAACGATTTTTAAAAGTGGTGTTCGCATCGTAAATTTTAACGAGAGCAAAAGGAAACCGTGCGATACTTGGGCCCAGTAAGTTCGACTGTATTTTCATGACTTTTCTTGTCATGACGACAGGTCGTTGAGTCGCCTCTGTTAAACAACACGAGTCTCGAGCTCGCTTACGCTTGCATCGCTGATTCGGCCGCGCACTGGGAGCTCGACATCGGAAAACGATGGAAAACACTGACTCTGGAATTGAGCGCTTGGATGGAGGACAAGTACAAGAACTCATCGACGGAAGCCCAATTCGAGAATTACATCGATGTAATCACCCTTCAAACATTCGCTCGTCTATTCTCTCATCTCTTTTCTTCGCGAGGTTTTTCTTTTTTGCTGATGCTACGATTTTTCGAACACAGGTGAACTTTGTCAAGATGCACATGACGAAGCCGTTCTTCGGGAAATTACGACGCACTTATTCGCCAGGCTTTTGGCTGCACGTACGAAAATCCGATACGCTCACTTACGTTCAGGGAAATATTCATAGAATACAAGTGAGTGTTTTCATAAATATTCCGTTATCTCTCGTCGAGTACGGCGAAACTTTGCTTCAGCTCTTTACTTTTTCTTTCGCCAGATCGACAATCAGATCTACGACTCCGTATTTCCCGTCATTTTGAGGACAGCCTCGAAAAAGTGTTTCTCCAATTATCCCGGGAATCCAAGGTTGAAACACTGCTTGGAATTTTCTCTCCTGAAACAAATAAAATCTACTTACGACGTGTACAGGTAAGACGAACGCTATTTCCATAATTGTACTCTTGGAAAAGTGGATTCAGAGGGCTTGCTAGTCGATTAGATTCGCAAAAAAAGTCTTCGATATACGAACAATTTAAAGTGACGAATGATTTCTTTCAGAAGTATAAATTTAATCGTCAGAGACTTTCATTTAGAATTACAAGAGGAATTTTTAATACAACTGGTGAGAGGACTGCTGTCGAAAAAAATCGAGACGAAGCACTCTATAGCTTCGAGGCTCAAGTCCGATCTATCGAACTTTTATGTCCCTCTGCCTGGCGCGAGTGATAAGGTGAGGAACTCTTGTTTAATTTTGTTTGTTCCGCTTTCCAACTTCTAATTCACATATATCTAATTTTCCTACCGAGTTTCGAATTTTTAGAACTTCATCCCTTAGAATTTTTACCCTACATTCGTCCACTACTTTCAGTTTCATTCCATTCCATTTATTTTCATTTTAACAATTAAAAAAAGCTTTCTCGTTCCTCGCATTTTTTTCATACTTCGCGAAAATCGTGGTTGCAGTTGTCCGAGACGAGGCGAAAAACCGTGCTGGAACATCTTTATATTGCTCCGGTAAGGTTGCAAGTCAAATTATTGGCGTCTGCCGAAGCGCAAACGTGCAGATCGGATCCGAATGATTATTGCAGCGTTATAAGGTCCATATTCGAGTACGCCAGCAAAGGAACGTTTTTAAAGTGCGCTGAATTCAGGTGAGACTCGAATCGACGTATCAGATTTTTTTAATGAGTTTAGGATCGTTTGAATGTTGTCCACCGATTTCTTCGCAGGTTACCTTACTTCGAGAAAAAGTCGGTAACAATTGAGAACACAGAATTGTTATCAGAACTGTGGCAGAGTTACAAATCCGAGATGAAGCATCAGTACAACGTGCTGGTTCTCTCGATGACGGTGCTTGGTAATCCGTACAGTTACAACTTCAAATCCCCCGGAGATTATTTCTACGACACGGACTCGGTAAGTCGCGATTGATTCGCCCCCAAAGCGTTTGAAAATTTCATACCGCTAAGGGCCAAATTTTCTTTCTCTTCGCCAGATGATCGTTCAAGGTGACGAGACCGCGGAGATGTTGAGTTACGACGTTTCCTGTTTTTTGGGCTACACTTCGATCGACGGTCAGCCGACGTCGATTCTGAGCTTCAACATGCCCGAACCAGAACCGACTCGCGTTAAGGCAAGCGAACTAGCATTTTCTGATAATCAAATTCTTCCGAAAGCAAGCAATCAAGGTAAAAAATCTGTGGCAAATATTCATCCTGAAAAATCGTATTGCAGAAGCGGATTACGCGTTTCGAGAGTACCGAGACACCGGAGTATGTTCTCTCGATCGACTGCTCGTTTTCGATAGGCGTTGAACTCGAGATGTCCGGTTTGATCGTAAAACCAGCCGACAGTACGTATAACACGGACAACTCGTTGGTCACCGTTGCCAGGAGGCTTAACGCTTGATGTGAAAAAGTCTATAATTTTTCAGACACCCATCAAGAGGAGTTAAGGTATTCGCTCAAGACTCTCGGTAAGGGTATACTGAGCCTAACCCAAACGGACATCGATAAGAATTCGTTGAAGATCCAGCCAGGATTGATATTGGACACGATAAAGAGGTGCAGTCTCGCTCTTTTTCCAATCACAATTCATCTCGTTTAATTTCGACCAGTAACCAACGAATTCATACCTCTATCACTTCGTTCGCAGAGCCCAAGAAATGGGATACAACTTCGTATCTCGAATCCGCTTCCCACGGTTTATAAATCCATTTCTGGTGAGGAAAAAGTAAACTTTATACGCGACAAGATGAAGAAGAAGTCAACGAGTTCAGAATTTGATAGCGAAAGAAGTGTGTTGTGTTTTCTTTTTTTTTTGCAGTCGGTCGAATTGTACTCGACTTACAAAGCACGAGGTATGCACCTCCTGAACACCGTGAGGAAGAACGACTTCGCGAACGCTGAGACATACTGGGCGCATGCAGCCCTATCCGATGATGGCAAACAGATCGCCCTCGTGTCCTTGCAGTAAGCGAAAAAGTATAATTTGTATCTCGAGGATGGTGAACCGAGGAACAAAGAGCAGCGTTTCTTCTTGTAAAGTTTAAAAAAATATTGTGTATCCATAATCAAATCTGACATGAATGTAAATTTAGTATGACGTCATAAAGAATGAATTGGCGGGGTTTGGTCCACGCCGTACAGTCAACTTTGTCTAATAACGTAAATATGATGTTACAATTATTACCGATATTTGCTAATGACACGATTCGAGTCCAACTTATTTAAATTTTCGAAAGAACGTAAAATGGGGTTTGTGAATTAGCTATATCTAGATTTAAAAAATAATATAAATTTAGTGTAATGCTTACTAAGTGTTAATCTTGTTTTTCTCCTCAGGCGAATATATCTGGTCGAGAAGCGATGCATGTGGGGTTCGTGGACGATCGCGTGGGCGGTGGAGATTAAAGAATTGCTCGAAGCTCCCACCGTCAAGGACGGCAAGCTTATCCTTCACGTAAATAAGGTACATATTCATTACCCTCAGCGCCCCCACCCTACTTCATTATTAAATGTACAGTCTGTTCGGCAAGATCGTGAACGCCAGAATTCAAAAACTATTCGAGAAAGAGCATTGAAAATACTTCGTAAACCATGTTTCCGGTATTATCATCAATGACGAAGTGTATCCTGGATCTGCTAGGGGCGCTACAATCGAGTTTTGCATCCAAAAAGCATTTCCCATTTCTCGCAAATTTAATTACCTGTATTTACTCTTTTCTCATATATCAGGGTGAGCATCAATCTTCGCCATCAGCGGACTGGTATTTGGAGAGCAAACACGCAAAAACCCTCGACTGGCTAAGCCGAAAAATAAATACCGCGATGATATTCAATATGGAGAGCAGCATCAGTCCACGTTTCGGTGCATAAAAAAATGTCTGAAGGGATTATATGTATGTGTATATCTGTGTATGTATATATTATTCAATCGGTAAGAATTATTCGTGTGTGCGCGCGTGTGTGTGGGTGTGCATACACATATGAGTATGTGTCTGTATAATTGCTGATTAAAATATTTGTGTATGCGATATATCCGGTCAATTCGGTCGATAATTGTGCAAACATATACGCGTAAAAGTGTATATACGTAAGGATTATTCACGAATGTCGGGATTACCTTTCGAGCACGTCAGAGATGAGAGCGAAACGCTTTTTTTTTTGGTTCGTCATGAGAATTCATTTTCGGTTCATGTCGGAGTCCGAACACTCTCGAAGGGCAATCTTGATAGCTGCGAATGAGCCTGTAAGCAAACGCACCTGCATTTGCCGATTGGATTGATTGGATATATATCACATATACAAATACATCAATGAATTGGCCACTGCTGATTGATCGTCGTATACTTGTATCAACTACCAACAGATCGATGTACATTTCATTAATTCTCTAAGGTTCATCTTGTCGTGATTGTAAAGAAAAAAAAAATGGAAGAAAGCTACGAAAAATCGATAAGGAAATTTGAACGAAAGCGGTTTTTCATCGAACTCCATGATCTCTACGTCTCGCGCTCTGTTCAAGCCAAACTTTTAGACAGGGAATGGCCGAACGAGAAAAATTCACGCGCCACTTCCTCACATAACTTTCTCTCTCTCTATCATCGAGCAAAAAATTCACGCTCATGAAATTTGCTTCGCACAAAAAAAAAAAAAATTGCTTCCTCGTGAGATACGTCACGATGCTTGAACTTCCGGCGATTTTTCGCGCAAAACATTGAGGATCTTTATCATGCACTGGCATTCGTTAACGTTATAGATATATTTGAATGAATTGGCAAGTGAGCAAATCTCCCCTCGCTAACTTGGAAAAGGAATACGTTGTTCGTTGCGGTATCGTTCATGTTATTAGAATTTTCTTACGGAGGGCTGATACAATTGTTTTGATCGTTCACGAAGAAAACCCTGAGACGTGAATCACCCTGAAGCAATTTGAGAAATCTTCTCGTCATTTATTAGAATTCCAAATTTGCCTGAAATACTGAACGGTATAAATGTAGCCGTCACTTTGGTGTCCACGTCGTTCAAACGGCTCTTGGCCTGATAGATACTCAGTATCACTTCAGGGAACTTCCGGTTAGAACCACCGATGCTTACGGAAGTTGGCAACAATAATATTTTCTTAATCAAACGTATTGTTAACCCAAACGCCCCCCTCCCCATTTCAACATTCAGATCGCAGATCCGTTCTGGATAAAGTACATCTAGTTTATTTCATAATTTATTTACAAAAAGTCTTAGTAAATTACACTTACAGGCATCTCCACTCGAACTAAAGTAAATAATTTAAGAGCTACACGTATTAAGATGTCTATAGAGTTAGGATACTTCGGGGCTTGGGGATATAAGCCGTGAGGGGCAGAGGGTTTTTGGGAGATGATGGTTTCAGGGAGTTTTCTGCTCCTCATACCGGGGGTCTCGCGCTTCTTCTGTGTCACCGTCTGTCCTCGTTCTTTCCTCGATCGCGCTCGCCAAAATAAAAACCAACGAAAAAAACCGAGAAAAAGACCAAAAAAAAAAGAAGAAATAAACGGATCACCGCCCGAACATGCCAAATGTACTTGCGAGAAAAAACGAAAACAGAAAAAAAAAGGGGAAACAGTAACGATCGTGTTAAGAACGTGTTTAGCTCGTCGTCGAGGGTAAAAAATAGTATCACGAGTGTTCAAAAAGATGGAGAAAAAGGTATGAGAAAAGAAGAAACGAAATTCGAATAAAACAAAATGAGAATGAGCAAAAAATAAGAGCACAGATGAAAGAAAAAAGAACACTACGTATAATAGCGTCGGTGGTCAGAGATGTTTGATGTGTTTTAAGGTGAAAAAACGAATTGCCAAGATTTAGCGTATATATATATACATACATATTGTTTTCTTTTGCCGTATGTGTATGCTCGATCCACTCACACTGTGTGTGCGTGTGTGTGTATGTGTGTGTCGTTTAGTATGTTTCTTCCTTCGTCGCGAGTTCGTGTAATTACAATAATAATCAATATACGCAAGTAAGATCTAGCACTTTTTTTGCCCGTTTATCGTCTCACACTTTGTCTCTGTCACGCTCTCACTCACGATCTCTCTCTCGCTCTCTTTCTCTCTATATATATATATATTGTATCTGGGTTTTTTATTTTTCTCTTCAGTCATGTTAGGAGCGTTGAAACGTGTAAAGATCGCTAAAGCATTTACATACTCCGAGGTACTTTCGGAGTAATTTTAATCGTGGTTCTTCTTTTCTTCTCGCCACCCCGTGTTTTTTTTTTAATCTCCTCTTTTCATTCCGAGCGCAACGATACAACGAGATCGTGAAATTCGTGAATATTCTATAGACAAACTTTCATACGCTCGTTCCCCTCGACTGTCAAAGGCATAAAAGCCCCATAAAAGCGTCCCTTGTACTCGCGTTCTCAGCGTCAATGTGTATTTCTTCTTCCTTTTCTTCTTTCGTATTCGAGCCTCTTCGCGCGAAATTTCGAATCACATCGCCCACGTCTATGCTACAAAAAAAAAAAAAAAACTAACGGCAAAACTCGAGAAGTGTGAGAAGAGGAAAAAAAAATCGAAGGATCTCTTTTTCTTTTTTTCTTCAAATCACTCGAGTCAATCGTTTCCCTAAACTGTGCTCGGCGTATCTTTCTTCTCTCGGTTTTGTTTATTTTTTTTTTACAGACACTTCTTCCCGGACTCTCCCTGTAATTTGTAACAAAGATATCTCGAAGACCCGCGTTTTGTGTTTTTTCTTCTTTTCTTTGAATAGCAAAAGAATCGTCCCTTCGATCTTTGTGCCCCTCTACGCGTTGCCCCCTTGCCCCTCTCCTCGCCTCTCTTTACTTCATTCGAGCACTCACGTGCACTCTCTCACGCGCAATCACACGCAATCATAAAATCGCATCTACACGCAATCGTCAGTTTCAACACACCCGTCCCGCCCTCCCGGTTAGATACAACCCACGCTTTGCAATAACGAGACGTATCACACATCGGTTTGTTTTAATTTCTTTTTTCTCGTCTCATCAAATTTAATAATTCTTCAGAGTTTTATTTCTTCACTCATTCTTCGAATTAAGCGACAATTCCTGCAACCTCCCCCCCCCCTCTCCTCTTCGCCCCGCCGTTCGCTTCTCATTTACGAGAGCGTCAAGTTTCTTCAGCTTCTCGTTTTAATTCCCACCCGTGCCCTCGTTTCGTCAATTATCGCTCGTTATCTTTCGCGCGCCCTGAAAAAACAAGCTGCGCTATTTCTTCCCTCGTTTCTATCCCCGCCAGTCCGGCTCGGGTATCTCTTGTGTGTATATTTTTTTCGTCTTTCTCTCGTCGCTAAAGGTGAGACTTGAGTGTTTCGGCCACGACGCGCACCGTCGTTTCGTCGCCCGGAACACACGCGCGCGCTCGTTCTTCACGTTTCCCCTCTTTTTCTTGTGTGTGTGTGTCTGTTTGTCTGTGTGTGTTGTGTGTGTGTGCGGGCGCGCGCGCTCGCGCGGCGATACGCAAAAAACAAACGAATAAGATTCAATGGAAGTGTATGTTATCTACAAAATATCTTAATTACTCGCTAATTACAGCACAAAAACATGCAAATATAAAAATTTGCATTATATTATTATAATATTTATATAATCGTCGAGCCGACGTTCTTTCTGCTTCTTCTTCGTCTTCTCCTTATTCTTCTTCTTCTCTTATTCATCATCGTCTTCCTCGCGTTCGGTTCTTTTTTTTCTTCTTTCCGTGTCGCACTTCGTCGTGTCAATTTCTTGGGTTTTTTCTCATGTTTTTTTTTTTTTTTTTTTTTTTTTTTTTTTTTTTTTTTTTTTTTCTTTTTTTTTTTTTTTTTTTTTGTTTTTTTTTTTTTTTTTTTTTTTTTTCTTTTTTTTTTTTTTTTTTTTTTTTTTTTTTTTTTTCTTTTTTTTTTTTTT